>QLPI01003664.1:0-17861 GCA_003314275.1 Chroogomphus rutilus | reverse complement strand
CGAAGGTCGAAGACGGGATCGGACGGGCTACGGACGGGGAACGGAGGCGCCGGGGATTCAGGGTAGGTCGCGGAATGGTTCAATCCGGTCGCTGAGAGGTTCGAGGTCGAAGGGACTTGGCTTCAACTTATGTGTTGCGCCCTCCTTGATCGTCTGTCCCTAATTTCGGAGAGGAGACGGAAATTCACCGGAGTGAGTCGGAACTAGGTGGACTAAGATGATATTTGTACTGGCAAACAGTCTTGTCGACTGGGAGACTATATACATGCGACTGTCTTTGTACTATCTTTTGCCGGTCATAAAACAAGGGAAAAGGAAGTACAAGGGGGTCAATATAAAAGAGAGAACAAGGGAGTGAGGTACGCGATAGTCCTGCGCGTCGGTTATCAAAGTATTGAGTCTCGGTCGGAGACGGACTCGGGGATGGTGTTTCGGTCATGACGGAAACGGAAGCGGGAATGCGGATTCTCGGTCGGACTTGTCGGGGACAGAGATTACGGAAAACGGTCCTTCGTCCTTTCGGTCGGAAAGGTCTCGGAATAGGGGAGGGTGGTTGTGGGGGTTGGTGTGGGTTGTTGAAGGCATGGGCTATAACATAGGAGTCGAATAGATTCCTATAATAGAATGAGAAAGCCGAGGATCGTGAAAAGCAAGAAACAGAAATACTACATCCCAAATAATGATCTCCTCCATGACATTGTGGAGTGACGTGTCACTCCGATTCCCAACGGAGTTACCCTAAGGAATGTAATTGTTAAATCCGTGTGTCGGCGCTAGCTAGAGACTTCCGGAAGGGTTTTCGGAGGGTTCCAAAAGGTTTCCAAAGGGGGAATTCGTATTCCAAGGGTGGGGGCAAAGGATCAGAATTGGGGCCGGAATCGGAGTGGATGGAAGTCGGAAATGCTGGGGGTCTTGGACTGTTCACAGTATAGGGTGGTACAGTGGTTTGAGGTCGCAGGGACTTGGCTTCAACTTATGTGTTGCGCCCTCCTCGATTGTCTGTCCCTAATTTTGGAAAGTCGGAAAGTTTACTGGAACTTAATCAGAAACTACGACGCAGTATTAAGTCGATATTCGTACTGGCGAATAGTCCAGTCGACTGGTGGCTTATATACATGTATCTAGTTCTTGTACTATCTTTTACCGAGTAAAGACAAGGGGGGAAAGAGAGTACAAGGGGCAATATAAAATGAAGAACAAGGAGTGAGGTACGCGATGATCCTGCGTGTCATCTATCAAAGGAGCGGAACCTTGATTTCGGAATCTTCGGAGGTTCGGAAATGTGGAACCTCGGAATGATGTATCGGACATCCGGAATCGGTTATTCAGTCTTTGAGCGATTGGAAAGGTCCCGGAAACGGTGCGGGTGGTTGTGGGGTTTAATGTGGGTTTATTTGGAGGCATGGGCCATAACAGTAATAGCAGATTGGACATAAAGGACTGAGCAGAATTGCGAACAGATGAAAATGGAATGAAACATAAATGAAAGGATATTAAACGTAAATGAAGACGGAATGGAATAGCGAGCATATGGAATGTGATGTAAATGTGTGGAGTGAATTGACAGGAGCATGTGATGCCAAGATGGATACACGAGGTGCATATAGTCCGTGGGCTGAGGACGTTATGTTGAATAGTGAGCGAGAGTGGAGTTGGGCTGAGTGGGCTGAAATGAATAGTCGGCTTGCTGGCATACAGTTCCTGACAGTTTGCATTTATCTTCCCCAGCCCTTTCCCCCTCATCATCCACTTCCTGACTATCTTTCAGCTTCTCCAAATCTCCTGAATCCACGATGAGGAACAATGCCCTCTCCACCCACTGGTTGCTCCTCTCCAACTGGTGGTTACTCCTGAGGAGCTCCTCCAAAAGCTCCACCATCCTCCACCCAATCGACGGTTCAACCCATGGAACCTCCACCACTGAGGTCCTCCCGCTCGGTTGTATGTTGCAGGCCCGCTTCGGCCTTTTCTTTGGTGGTTCCACCACCTCCTCTTTGTCCTTGTCTCCATCAGACCCCTCTTTGCTCTCCACTGCTGACTCTTGGTTGGAATCCTGAATAATGAGCCCACTTTTGGCCCTGGACACCCGCAGGGTGGCTAAGTTGCACCACACCTTGCGCCGTTTGCATGTTTGGCAGGCAGCCCCCGGTCCCAGGACACTGCACTCTTGCCCCCACTTCTTGCACTCCTTGCAAGGAGGACAGAGGGTTGGAGACCACTCATCAGCAGCCTCATTGTACTATTTACAAGAATCAGCAATAATAGATAAATAAATGAAAACCACTTACCTGGGCCCCTGCCGGCCTCTCACTTGTCCCCCGTTGTTATAGCCCATGCCGCCAAACAAACCCACATTAAGCACCACAACCACCTGCACCGTTTCTGGAACCCTTCCGACCGCCCCAAGCCTGAATAACCGATTTCCGGATGTCCGACATACATTCTGAGGTTCCGCGATTCCGAACCTCTGAAGACTCCGAAGTCAAGGTTCCGTTACCTTGATGACCGACGTGCAGGACCATCACATACCTCACTCCCTTGTTTTCTCTTTACATTGACCCCTTGTACTCCCTTTCTCCTTGTTTTATGACCGGCAAAGAAAGTACAAGGATAGTCGCATGTATATAGTCTTCCAGTCGACTAGACTGTTCGCTAGTACGAATATCGATTTAGTCTTCCACCAGTTTCCGATTCGTTTCCGGTAAACTCCCGTCTCCTTTCCGAAATTAGGGACAGACGATCGAGGAGGGCGCAACACATAAGTTGAAGCCAAGTCCCTTCGACCTCGAACACCTCAGTGACCGGATTGCACCATTCCGTGACCTACCCTAAGTTCCCGGCACCTCCGTCTCCGTCCGTAGTCCGCCCGATTCCCGTCTTCGGTCCTCGGCCCCGTTACGGACCTTCACACTGACCTGGATAGCCCCTTCGGAAGCGCCAGCCAAGCGCCTGACACGCGGACTTAACACCCATCCTCTTGCAGCTGGCTCCAAACTGGGCCCCGCTTCCACACTCCTACCCCTCTTGCGCGGAACTCTTGGGACTACTGAGGTCCCAGAACCCCCCATGACAGTGGCACCCTGGACCTTTGTTGTCACATCCAGTACCCCCCCACCCTAGGTGCACTCCTTTCTGACCGACTGCTCAGGGTTTCCCACCCTGGCCGACTCCGTTGGTTTGGCAGTTGTGTTACGAGCCTCCTGGCTCACCACGATAGCCCCCTTTGGGTCTCCAGCAGCATCCTCTGCCCTGGGGTCGACTGCTTGCTTCACAGCATCCTTCTCAGCCACCTTATTCACAGCTGCCTCTGCTTCCCTCCCTTCGGTTGCCTCTTGCATGGCCTTCTCATCCTCCTTCCATTTTCTCTCAGCTCCCTCCTGTTTTTCTCCATCAGCCTCGGCCTTGGCCGCCTCTTCGGCAACCCACGCAGCTTCTGCTGCCTCATGGTCATGTTGTCGCTGAACCCGCTGCTTATCCATCTCAGCAATTCGCTTATTGTTTTCGTCAGTGTCGTAGCCCATTTTTTTTTCTTTTGTCAATGGGGTTACACAAGTTTCTGATAAGGGAGGAAGAATATGTCTGGGTGCTATACCCAAACCTTCGCGTGACATCACGTTTAGGCAGCCCAAACTCTAATATTTAATCTCCGGCTACTGGCTTCATGGGTTCAGCCGCTAAGGGGGGGATACTGTCAAGTACATGTACTGAGACCCGTCCACTTGGCAATGCCGACCAAGCAACCATCCTGTATCCATGACCAAGTGTTCACACCACTTGCATAACACTTGGTACACCGGTCTCGGCTTGTTACATCCACCATTCACACTCCTTATCCTCACTTTTCGGTCCATCTTGCCTTGGGACTTCCTGTCCTTGTTTTTTTTTTTTTTTTTTAATCAATTTTTCGACCTCAGGGTTTACCTATGGTGGTCGTTGTACATGTGCTATCTAGAATAGATAGGGCCTTCCCATATTGGGCTACCCATCTTCCCGTGCCCTTTGTGGCGGTCAGTTGCACTAATGACGGCCCTTCACCCCCATTAGCCCGGCTCCCTTGGAGCCGTTTACCGACCCACCTGGTTTGTAGGGTGATAGTTTCCATGAGCGATTGTCAGGAGTCTCGATTGTGAGGCAATTTGTCTTGATAAGTGCTCAGTCACTGAGGAGAGCATGCATGACATGGGAATGTAACGTGGGTCAGAAAAAGAAGGTTCACTGTTTTGTGGGGGGTGTGTCGTCTGTCGCCTTGGTTGTCGGGTCCTTGGTGATTTGATCCTTCTTCATCCTGCTATGAGACGTGTTAGTCCTGCCAATGGTCGAGCTGTTTGTTGGGTATATATTTATTTTTTTTGAGTTAGGTGATCATAATGTAGTGTGTCGGTATGTGGGCATGAGTTTTATTATATACATGTGTGATTTTGACATTTGCAATCTGTATTGATGGTGTTTCAAGTATTGCTATGTTAGAGGAATAGGAGATACATCACCAAATTTGGTTTTCAGACGTTCTGTGTCTGCTGTGAACTGTAGTACTGCTCTAATTCCCTTGTCGGTATTCAGAAGGTGACGTAGGGATTTTGATTTGCATCCTAGTATGCGTGACACTTCTATCCTTGCATGTTCATGTGCTCGACACTTGAATAGGAAGTGGTGTACTGTTTTGTTAGTGTGCAGGCAGTATGGGCATAGTGGGGAGGGGGTCTTCCTCAGGCGGTGGAGATGTCTGTTGAGTGAGATGTGGCCCGTTCTCAGTTGCATCAGTAGACTACCTTGGGCTCTAGTGAGATCACCCATTGTTTTTTGATATTTTTTTGATAGAAGGGAGGGGTCGATGTTTGATGTGCGGGCATAGCGAGGTGATGTCTTCCAGCGGTCTTTCCATCATTTTTTCAGTTCCGTTTTGAAGGCTTGACAGACAACCGAGATGCTATGTGGGAGTTCTCCTTTTGCTAGCAGGGGTGGTAGGAGATGTGTGCTGCTGATGTCTCCTTCAGATGCCATCTTTGCCTCGCTATCAGCTGCCTTGTTCCCTTCCACGTCATCATGGCCGGATATCCATGTGATCCTTAGCTCTGTATGCCTGCGTCTGAGTGGGTTGGTTATACGATTGGCCAGTTTGTGTATCATGCTGAGGATTTTTTGGCCAGATCGTGATCGGACATGTTCGATTGATTGAATGACACCTTGGTTGTCTAGGCATATTGTGGCAAACCATACTCCTCTTTCTCTTTGCAGCAACTCCAGTGCTAGAATGACCCCTACACCTTCCGCATCATACATTGTGTGCTTGTCCAGAGACCCTAGGCAGTATCTGAGTGATGATGGGGGTTGGCCGTTCTTGTACATGACTGTGGCAGCTCCTGCTTTGTTGTCTGCACCGGAGCCGTCAGCATATATATGTACATCACTTTGATCCTCTTTGTCATCTTTTTTTGATTCATCTCGAGTTTCTGCTATCTCCGTGGTGAAGGTATTGGGAATGTTGGGGCATTGTAGAGCCGGAGTTATGGTTTCTATTGTGTCTGGTTTTACTCCGAAGGTGTGGAAGAGAGAGTGAAGTGGGGAGGGATGACGTTTAGTGAGATGCCGTGTGCATATTCTGATTGGTTTGTATAGCAGGTGTGTGGCTGGTAGAGATGCAAGCCTGAGTGTAGTGCGATGACAGACATTGTGGAGCAGTATGTCTATGGGCTGTATGTCAGCATGTACCTCCAGCACATCTGTAGCTGTGGTTCTCATTGCTCCAGTGATGGCGATTGTAGCTATGCGCTATAAGGATGATAGCTTTCTTGCCACCCCTACAGATCCTGTTTGCCACTTTTGGCCTTCCTTCTGGTGTATGGGGGTGAACCAGATGTCTGCGGCATATGTGATTTTTGGGATTGCCACTGCCCGGTAAAGTTGGCGCATGAAAGCTGCATGTACACCTGTGGAAGGTTTAGATAATCTGTGAAATAGTAGTATCCACTTAGTGGCTTTTGCTATTGCTTTCTCAGCTTGTATGTCCCAGCGAAGCTCTTGGTCAAAGTGTACTCCCAGAAACTTATGACTGTGTTGTGGTTTTATGTTGCTTCTTTCATATACAAAGACTGGCCATGGTTCAGGTGTTGTCTTACCAGGACAGAGGGGGTTGGAAGTGCGCCATCTTGAGAAGCATAAGATGGCAAATTTGGATTTTTTGAATCTGGAGTTGTGTGTTGTCGTCCAGTCCCTGGCCCCTCCTCGCTTAGTTAGCATGTTACTGATGCTCTTGTAAGCTTCCTCATAAGTGCTTCCCTTGGCGTATAGGTTGGCATCATCCACAAATGTTACTGCTATTTGATTCTTCGATGCTGCGGTGTCTAGCAAGTCAGCATTGTAGTATAGATATAAGATCATGGACAGGGGATCCCCCTGTCCAATACCATTGTCGATGGTTACCCAGTCAGATTCATAGTCATCAAATTTGATTTTTGTGCGCCGGTTCTTGAGCATGCGTTCTACGAATGTGACGTATTCCTCTGGTACTCTTCTTTTCCACATATTGTGTAAGAGGCAGTCGGTGATTGCATTTGGGAATGCACCTTCTATGTCAAGAAATAACATTACCACGACCCTGTGCTGTCTCCATGCGTTCTTGATCTTGTTTACAACCAGGTGCATAGAATCCATTGTTGTTCTTCCAGGGCAACCCCCAAAGTGGTTGGCAGGTAATAGATTGTACTTTTCTGTGAGATATACCATGTCTTCGGTAACTATTGCGGCTAGCAATTTTCCTATTGTGTTGAGTAATGCAATGGGTCGGTATGCCTTTAGAGTGTCATAGTTGGGTTTCCCTGGTTTGCATAGTACTACTGTGTTCCATGTTAACCATTGGTTACTGTATATTTGGAGTGTAAAAGCCGCTTGGTAGATATATAGGAGGTGTTTGTCGATGAGGTCGATGGCTTCTTTTAGGACTACATTGGGGATCCCATCTGGACCAGGAGCCTTGTACGGTCTTAGTTTGGAGACCTGGCATCGTAGCTGATCTAGGCCTAGGTGAAATTCATATGGCACCCTCTCTGGGTATGATTGTTGGCTGATGTCGATGGGAGGGGAGGGTTTAGGTGGGAAGAAGGCGCGAGCCAGTACATTGCTCTTTTCTTCATTGGTTTCCGCCAATGTTATTGTGCCATTGTCATCTTTTGTTGACAGTGTAGGGATCCTGGCCTTCCCACCATCTCTGGCTGGTGCCGATATATAACGGTTTGTGCCCCATAGAAGATCTTCATTTAGGTCCTCCAGGTATTCTTCCCAGTGTTGGGTCTTTGCTGCTTGAATGGCTGCTGCATATTTGGTGCAGATGTCACATCTCTCACTGTGGCTAGGGTGATCAGTGCAGGCTCGGTAAAGGTAAGAGAGATGGTTCAATTGGTTCTTCTCTTTTTTCAGATGCGATAGGTCTGGATTCCACCACCGTTTAGAGTGTGGTATAGGTTTGGATAGTGGAACAGCCTCTTTGATAGTGTCTTGTAGCGTCTGTATTAGTGAGTTTACAGCCAAGTTGAATTCTCTCTCATTTTTTATCTCCTTTGGTGCTGGCTGGTCTGCTAGGTTTGCTGTGAGGTGTTCCCTAAATTCTGCCCAGTTTGTCATGCGGAAGTTTTGGAAGGATGCCGGTGGCCTTTGTGCAGCTTGGATGTCGATTATAGTATGGATGGGGACGTGATCTGTACCAGGGCCTCTCAAGCGCAGGCAGGTGTCACATCTTATTATGGATTCTGTCAGGTTATCAGTGCAGAAGACATTATCTACCCTTGTCCAGTTGCCCATTGCCATTGATTGTAGAGTGGGTAACTTTCTTAGGAGAGTCATGACCATGTCATGATCTGCCAAGATTGAGATTAGATCCTCTGCTTCTCGTGTTGCTGCTGCTGTGAATAGATGGCTATTGCGTTCTCCATCCCACATTGGGTGATGACGGTTGAAGTCACCACACCATAGCATAGAATCAGAAGTAAGGCATATAACTGTGTTGTTCTTGTCTTGTAGGAGTTTGTCCACTGCCATTATTGTATCAGAGTGTGTGCAGTCGTTGTAGATGTTGAAGATGGAGATCTTGCCTTGAGGGTGTTTGACTTGTATAACTGGAACATCGTTTTATTGAAACTAAAGAGTGCAGCCAGGCCACTAGTCGCATAGTAGCTGGCCTTTGCGCATAGAAGCTTAGGCTAAGACATGTTGATTTCTTATTGAAACTCAGCTAGGCTACTGTACTAGTTGCTTACTAACACTGTAAGTAGCTTCTACCGCTTGTAACTCCAACACGTTTGTACCATTGAATTGAACTTGTGACCATGAGTTTGTGTCTATTCTAGCATTGACGAGAATTATGGATCGTTTGGAGGATGTGTCATGTAAATGATCAGAAGGGTATACAACTCTCCAGTGGTGGTTTGCTCTCATGTTGCCTAGACTGTCTGTGTAGGGTTCTTGTAGAAGGATGATGTCCCAGTCATTGTGGATCAACGAGTTGATTAGATCATATTGGGCTTTGTTGGATTTGTTTAGATTTTGTTGCCATATTCTCAGTCTCTTAGTTGTAGTCTCAGTTTGTGGATTCATTGTGTTTGGCCCGGTGAGGGCTGGCTTGGTTCAATCTCCATATCGCTCCAGTGAGGGAAGGGGCCTATGTTTGTGGCATTTGCATTGGTTGCAGGGCTAGGGCTGTTTTGCGGTTCAGGCATATCAGCAGGGGGTGGATTGTTGTGGCCGTTCTGGGTGTGTGTCATGGGTTCAAAGTGTAGAGTTGTTTGCTTGTGTTTCCCTTGGTTCTTTTCAACCCTCTGCCAGTTTCCATTGGGTGGTGCGAGGAGGGTAGGAGATGGGAGTATAATCTTTGCTGTTTGGGTGATGTGGGTCCAGGCTTCATTGGTGGGGAAGTATGGCATTGTGTTTTCTGCTATGTGTTCATCCAACTTAGCGCATTTTCGCCTGAAAGTGGGGCATGATCTGTCCCAACTCGCATGGTCATCAGTACTGCAAGAGATACAGTGCAGTTGAGATTTGTTTGAGCAAGATGCTGTCTTGTGCCTGTCATAGCATGTGCCGCATGTGTCATGTTTTTGCGGACACTTGTATGATAGGTGATTCCATCCATGACATTTGAGACATCTAATTGGCTCCTTTTTGCTCTTTTCTGCGTAGACCCGCTTTTGACAGATGAGCAGACCTTCCATCAGAATCTTGTTCGCCACTTCTGCACTGTAGAATGTGAATAGGGTATGGCCACATGTCTGGTTATGTTCACGATGTTGTGCTGGCTTCAACCATCGGGCTGACATGATGGAACCTGGTGACATTTTGTTAGTTACCTCAATGTCACGTATCTCTGCCATTATTTTTGGGTCGAAGTGTAATAGGGTGAACTTGATCACTAGTGGGAACACCCTTGTCTTGATTCTGGCTTCTGAGGTGAGATTGGCAAGGAATGAGAGGCGATTCTTAGCTGAGTTGAGCCAGCGTGATGCCTCTTCAGAATCCATTTCCACTAGTATGCCACCATTGTTCAGTCGACGTGCACTGGTCATTGCATGCTTTGAGTGGTCAGGCATGGTCTGGATTATGTCATTTGCCTTTTGGACTATGGCTGTGTTAGTGAGTCCTTCGAGGAGAGTTGTGCCTGGATCTGGGGCATCTATAAGGATTTGGCATAATTTGATGCCTTCCCTAGCTCTGACTCTGGCGTCCAGCGTTGATGCCACTGATGGAATGGCAATTGAGGAGGGTGTGTCAGGTTGGGATGCAGCCTTGGTGAGCACATCCTTGTAAGTCATTGTTGTCTCCGTTAGTCTTGCTGCAGAGGTGGTGACTGATGAGAAGGCTGCCCTGATGTCTTGTACTCCTGTTGCCGCTGCATCCATCACCTTTTGGGTTAGGTTGGCTGTGGCAGTGGCTGCTGCTCTATCAATCATTGCCGTTGCTTTGCAGGCCTTAACCATTAGGCTTTCTGTCTGTTCCGACAACTGGGCATTCACTGATGAGGCTATTTTGTTACCTTTCACATCAATGTCCAGTTGGGAGAGTATAAATGCAACGGCCCGTATTGTGTTATTCACTGGTCATGCGATACCTTTCAGTTGTGTGATTTGAAGGAGGGATGTGGATAGTGCATTGATGGTCCATGGTTCTCCTGGAATTGTGAGTAAAACTCGTTCAAGGTAAGACTTTCCTTCTTCTACATTTGTTATGTCCTGATCAGGTAGGTCCATTATCTTGTTTCTTGATAGAGGTTCCGTTTCTGCGCCACGTGTCACTGGGCGCCCAATTGTTCCTCTTTTTTCGGTCATTGGTTCTTGTGGCTTATTATGCTTATCTGATTCTGTCTGTTTGGACTTTGGGTTCTCGGTTCTTCTTATTGGCTCCGCCTGCTTTTCTTTGGCCAAGCTCATCGTTCTTGGCTGAATTTGGCCTTGTGTGTCAAGCTTCGTTTGCTCTATGCTTGGCATCGCTGCCCTTTGTGGTGTGGGTGTATTTCGTCCCCTTGTGCCGCTAGTCGACACATCGTTCGACATGGGCCAGGGGCAGAGCTTTCTTTTTGATATGTAGGGTGTGTTGTGGGGTTGTAGCTGCGTAGGTAATTGTCTTTCTTGGGCCTTTGCACAGGTCTCTGGTTGGGCTGTAACTATAGCTGTAGCTGGGAGCTTTAGAAATGCGTATGCACAGGTATCTGTGTGGAATATAGGAAATGTCCTTAAGCGCCCTGGCGATGGTGGTGGTCGGAGTGCAAAAGGGTCCTCCTTCCTGTCCTTGTATTACCTTTGGCCACGGCCCCATTGTTTTATAGTCAGCCACTCCCTATTGTCCTATCCTTGGCCATGTTTCTATTATCCTATCCTTTATTGTTCTATGCCCGTTTGCATTCCTTCATTCTAATTTTACTCGTTGTGGACAATAACAACATGCTCTGCATACCCTGTTGTCTCACATTCCTTATTCCACATGTCGCTTCTTAACCTATATAAGTAGGACATGCATGTACATATTTCCTCATTCTGGGTATCGACTAGGCTTAGGCCCTTCTACCTTCTTCCCCTCTGTTAAATTTGACTTGGGCCGGCATCACCAGCATCCTCCCGAGTACCTGTCTGTTGTAAATCGGTGGCACACATGGCAAGTAGGGCGCAATGCACGAGTATGTTGAAACCAACACCACTACTCTTGGCCTGCAGGACTTGGCCATTGTCCGCCCGACAACCTTTGGCAGTACTGAAGTCTGTCAGTACCCAAAGCTTGACAATGAGGGATGTTGCTGACATCAATAATATATGCGCTAAACAAGAGGCATGAGAACAGGAATGTGTCATGAGTAGTCATAATAGAAATTGGCAAGCTGCTCAGTCAGAAAGACTGAGACTCTTAATCTCTAGGAACATGTGGGAGAGGAATAGGAAAATAGAGAGAAACTTAACAGAAGGGACACTGGTCTCATTGGCCACTAAAACCATGGACTTATCAACAGAGTGGCTGGGCTATTTACCAGTAGTTTTTACTATAGTACAGGTGAACTACTTATAGTAAATACCTAAATGCTCAGGAGACATAGCACAGTGATGGGTAACTAGATGGGTAACTAATGCCTCTATTAATAGAAATATTGTCATTTCTACAACATTCACTACTTATATAGGTTAAGAAGTGAGATGTGGAATCAGGGTGGCATAAGGAATGGAGAACAATAAGGTATGAAGAGCATGTAGAGGTATTGTCCACAATGATCAAGAATAGAATAAAGGAATTGTTAAGTCTTGGTAATGACAATAGTGTAGACAGTAGTTGGCCAAGTCCTGCAGACCAATCTGTAGGTAAATGAGCTCTGATATATTTAGTGTGACTTGAGTAGGAACACGAGGGACACACAGACTAAGTAGATTAAAACTCCTCAGTGTGGTCAAAACACTATTATTTGAAAAGAACTACCTAAGTAGATTAAAACTACAATTTATTAGATAAAATACATGGGTTGTAATTATTCTGCTCACCTCCTCAGTGTGGTCAAAACACTGAGGAGAGGGAGTACGCGACTGTGTCTCAGCAATACCCCTAGCGATTGTTTTGCGTTCCACACGTCGGCCAGTCAAAATGCCAGCAATGACCGAAATGTTAGAACGCGCGTAGCCTCGATGCGGAAGCAAATCGAAAATGGCCACATCGATAATAATACAAAAAAATGAGAAGAATAGACCATGAGAAAACATGTAAAAATACAGAGAAAAATAAAGGAAAAGTATACCGATGGTTGCTCGTCAAAAAATAAGGAGGAATGTTGGAGATTTTAATTATATTTGGCTTGATTTGTTGGAATAAATCCAACACAATCAAGGTGGCTAGGCTTCAACATACTTGTGCATTGTGCCCTGCTGTTCCATGCATGCCACTAATTTGGACAGAAGAAAGACCTGGGAGAGTGCTGAGAGTGTCAGCCCAAGTAAGGGACTTCAGACAGGAGAAGGGAGGGCCAGAAGATGTAAACCAAGTTGATATTCAGAGTGAAGAACTATCTACATACATTTGCTACTTATATAAGCTAAGAAGCGAGATGTGGAAAAGGGTGACATAAGGAATGGAGAACAATAAGGTATGAAGAATCATGTGGAGGTAGTGTCTACAAGGATCAAGAATAGAATAAGGAATGTGGATGAGAATAGAACAATGAAAATAGTGTGGACTAATGCATCGACATTGATGTCACCGCGTCTGTCGTATCGGGAGTTTCTGACTTTCTGCAGTAGCCTCTATCCAAAGGTTGCTCTTGCACATTCTACATGTAACCTGCTTGTTTTGCATTGATGTTTGAATTGCTTTCTGTCTTGTTTTTGCCACACATAGCAACGCTAAGCTTGTGCTTTGTTGATTCCTTTTTTAACGGTAGGATCTGTGTCGCTTTAATGATTCACTATGTCGGTTTGAGTGATGTATCTACGGTCTAGTGGTCCTCTCCTTCCAAAGTCCACTGAGCCATTCGTTTCTTCAAAGGACCTGACACATTATGTCCCACAACTTACTATCCTTCCTCACAATGCTTTCATTCCTTCATCACATCTACCTCTCTACCCAAACTCATGAGAAAATGTTTTTACGCTGGGGCTTTTGACCATACATACACCACCCTTCAATCCTCCTTATACTCTTGAACAGTGTACCAGTTTTCTGACTTTTCCTAGTTTTGCTCCTAGAAGAAATTATGATATTGATTGCACATTCAGCTTTTTTTTCTTGTTTTGTGAAGTTGTGAATGATGTATCCTGAAAATGCTGATGAAGATTATGACGACAATCCGGCCGCACATGAACCGGATGAAGGTGGCTAAGATCCGCCGTAGCGGATCTATGGGACCCGGGTGTAACGACACCCGGCTTAGAGTTGGATGATGGAGTAAAGGTACCGGCTTAGTATAAATTAATAATATTCAAATCCTACAACTATATATATAGCGAGTAGTTAGATCTGAATGTAACAAGTTCTCGAGAGATTAAATCTCATATATAATATTCCCTCGATCTACAGGTTATGGGCCCTGACCGTAACTGATCAACTATATTACACCCCACACCGTCTACTATGTCTATTATGTCGAACGCTTACAAGGTCGACCCCTTGAACGGGGACAATTATATTACGTGGCGATGGCGCCTAGAATGGGTCTTAGAGGATCTAGACCTATGGGCGATAACCAACGGATCAGAGACGGAACCACAGCCGATAGATGCTAGGGCGCCTACTAAGGCAGAACAGACCGCAATCGCTGAATGGAAAAAGAAAGATAAAAAAGCGCAAAAGGAGATCTGTCTTAGGATATCCGATGAGTATTTGGTATATATTGATCAAGATACTACTGCTACAAAAATATGGAGCAGACTGCGCGGGATCTTCGAATCTAAAGCGGCGATCGGCATCGTTAATATCCGCCAGGAATTTTTCCGGACAATGGCTGTGGATGGCACTAACATGGATGAACACATCCGGAAGATGCACGGGCTATACCAACAACTGAATGCCAGGGGTCAATTAATTTCCGACGATGACTTCAGTAATACATTACTCACTTCATTACCGGACACCTGGGCCACATTCATAACTACGATCAATGCGATCGGAGCGGCGATCAACTCCGAAACACTGATCGCCAGGATCCTGGATGAGGATCAATCATGGAGCGCTGGCACTATTAAACAGACGGCGCTTAAGGCACAATACAACCCCAGTAACAGGCGCAAGGGCAGAGATAGAGCACCCAGTGCTACCAAAGGGAATTGCCGGAACTGTGGCAAAAAGGGGCATTACGTAAAGGATTGCTGGGTAAAAGGGGGCGGCAAAGAAGGCCAGGCACCCAAATGGTTTAAGGAGCCGAAAGATCGGGACTCTGCCAAGCAATCTAAGGAAGAAGATTTAGCATTCATGGCCTATATTAAGGAGGTCACACCGGCGGCAATCTCGGCATCAGACTGGTTGGCCGACACGGCTGCAACAATGCATATCGCGCGTAGCCGAAGCGATTTTATTACGTACACGGAGGAAAAGTCGGAAATCAATGGGATCGCACCAGGAAATTCCCTGATAACTCGAGGGCGAGGAACGATCGCAATAAATTTCAAAATAAACGACAAAAATTATCCTACAAAACTGCACGACATTAAGCATGCACCGGACTCCCCAAACAATATTATCAGCGTTGGGCGGCTAACCGATCACGGTCACACGGCTAAATTTACATCTTCAGGGGTCGAATTCATTTCCGCCAAAGGCACTATATTTGCGATCGGACGGAAGCAAAACCGACTTTACAAAATGCACATGATTACCAAATCTCCGGGGCAGGCACGGGACTTTGCAGCTGTAACCAAGGGACGAACTTTAGATAAATGGCACCGGGTACTCGGCCACATTAATATCTATACTATCCAGGCACTTCACAAGAATCAATTGGTCACAGGACTAACGATCGACGACACACAAGCGCCGACTCAATGCACGGCATGTATTCAAGGCAAATGCCATGTGGAGCCGTTCCCAAAGGAATCACATGAACGGGTCCAGGAGATCAGCGGCCTCGTAGTATCCGATGTGTGGGGCCCAGCTCAAGTTGAAGGTTCAGGGCACGAGCGCTACTTCTTTACATACACAGATTACAAAACCAGGTACACCAAGATCTATTTCGGGCCGACCAAAGATCTGGTCACAATTAACTTTCCCCAATATAAGGAGTTTCTGGAAAATCAAACCGGTAAAAAAGTCAAAAGAATTAGGACTGACAATGGTGGAGAATATGTTAACAAAAAATTCCAAGATTATTGCGCACAAAATGGAATTATTATGGAAACTACAGCTCCATACTCACCGGCCCAGAATGGCATTGCCGAGCGGATCAATCGGACTCTATTGGAACACGCACGCGCAATGATATTCGCTAAAGATCTACCCAAAATCTTATGGCCTGAGGCAGTGGCATACTCAAATTATATTAAAAATAGGGTACCTACCCGGGCGCTTGGGACGGAAATTACTCCGTATGAAGCATTTTTTGGTAAAAAGGCTGATGTGTCAAAGTTAGAAGAATTTGGCACACGTTGCTGGGTCATGGTACTGGATCAGAGGAGATCTAAATTAGATCCGAAAGCTGAAGAACATCTATTCGTCGGGATAGCGGAATACTCAAAAGCATGGAGATATTACAATAAAAAATCAAGGCAAATTCAAATCTCCAGGAACATTACTTTTGACAGTTCAGATAACAGACTTTATTCAATCCCGAATGAAGACGACGACATGCCGCTCAAGGGGGAGACTACACCACGCGAGCGATCACCTGACCCACCTACATCCACCTCAAATGACGATATACAGACGCCGGAACAAGCGCCAGCACTGGAAGTACGGCGCAGCACCCGAAAGACCGGCAGGCCAGATTACCGGCTCCTGCATTCAGGGGAACCAGCCACGTGGCCCGATCAGGCGCTTATCAGCCGGGAAATAGTCATGGAACCAGAGAGCTACGCGGAAGCAATCACGCGGATCGACTCTGCAATCTGGCATGAGGCCATGATTAATGAAATGGATCAGCATGATGAAATAGGCACATGGGATTATGTTGAGCTACCGGTAGGGCGGACAGCGATCGGCTGCCGATGGGTATATGCTACAAAGACGCAAATAAACGGAGATTTTGACAGGGCAAAGGCACGGCTTGTAGCACAAGGATTCACACAGAGACCGGGAATGGATTACTTCGAGGTTTCCTCCCCTGTTGTCAAATTTGACTCACTCCGGATGTTACTAGCCATCGGAAATGCCCTCGATTGGGAAATCGAGATGATGGATGTCAAAGGCGCTTATCTAAACTCACTGCTTGAAGAAGAAATCTATATGCGTCAACCCAAAGGTTTCAATGACAGATCTGGATACGTACTCAAATTAAAATGTGCGCTCTATGGACTCAAGCAGGCCGGACAGGCTTGGCACCAATGCTTCCGATCGGCCTTATTAAAATTTCAATTCACACAGAGCTTAGCCGATGAATGCGTTTACATACGCAATAACAGATCTCATATAGAAGTCATTTCCGTTTATGTGGATGATCTCGGGCTATTTTCAGATAGCCAGGAAGGGATGGAACGTACTAAACGGGAGTTGAATAAGGAATTCAACATGACCGACTTAGGGGAGATGAAGAAGATATTAGGGATAAGAGTAGAGAGGAACAGGGAAGAAGGAACCCTCAAGATTTCTCAAGAACAGTATATTGACACCCTGATCAACCGCTTCCACATGCATGACGCCAACATCGTATCAATGCCACTCAATAAAAATACAAAATTAATTCCTCCAGAGCAATCGATAAGCTCCCCGGATGTCCCGTACGCCAAAGCCATCGGATCACTAATGTATGCGGTGCTTGGTACCCGTCCCGATATATCCTTTGCCGTGCAGCATCTTAGTCAATTCACTACATCACACGGCCCGGAGCATTGGACAGCAATTAAACACGTGCTTTGCTACCTCAAAGGAACACGTGATCACGGCATTACATACAGACGGAGCGCCGGCCTCAATTTAGAGGTATTCACCGATGCCGACTACGCTAATAGATCAGACGCGTTATCTATAGGCGGCTATACAGCCATACTCGGAGGAGGAGCGATCGCGTGGAGTTCAAAGAAACAAAGGACAATTGCATTATCAACAACCGAAGCGGAATATATTGCAATGACTGAGGGAGCAAAACAAATCATTTGGCTTAGGAGATTACTTCAAGATCTCGGAATAGATCAGACCACACCCACATCTATGTGATCGGATAACTTAAGCGCCATCATGCTTTCTCACGACGCCACTTATCACACGCGGACCAAACACATTAATGTGGCTTATCATTTCATTTGCGAACGAGTGGCCTCTAATGAGGTAACACTCACTTACGTTAGATCTAGGGAAAACCTCGCGGATTTAATGACCAAGGCGCTGGATGTTCACCAACACCGATATTTATCCGGTGGATTAGGTTTTCGGGCGCGGCCCGAATTGAGGGGGAGTGTTGAAGATTATGACGACAATCCGGCCGCGCATGAACCGGATGAAGGCGGCTAAGATCCGCCGTAGCGGATCTACGGGACCCGGGTGTAACGACACCCGGCTTAGAGATGGATGACGGAGTAAAGGTACCGGCTTAGTATAAATTAATAATATTCAAATCCTACAACTATATATATAGCGAGTAGTTAGATCTGAATGTAACAAGTTCTCGAGAGATTAAATCTCATATATAATATTCCCTCGATCTACAAATGCTAGATATATTTTCATTAGCATGGTAAAACACTCTTGCAATCCTGTAGTGTGAACTT
>QLPI01003655.1:0-11520 GCA_003314275.1 Chroogomphus rutilus | reverse complement strand
CTTTAGTAAAAATTACACTAATCATAGTATAATAAAAACCACAATCTACACCAAATGATCATGATAATTATATATATGTCCATAAATTCTAAGATCTCATCTCTAGTTTCCAGTCAGTACTATCCTGGTCCTTTTCTGTAAGAGCAACATAAGCAGGTGTTCTACCTTCAGGTAGTGCAGTGAAGGGGGAACCAAAGATTTATCTCAACACCTATGTATACAATAACTAGCATACCTGGAAAAGGGGGATCCAAAGAGAAAACTCTAAGGAACCCTTCTCTCATTAACTATAGTTATATATATACCATTGTCATGATGCTCCATTTGTATCAGGCATTACTCCCTGTGTCAGTTGAGTATAGGACTGGAATGCCAGTATTACCAGTGACTGCCAAAGGTACAGCTGATAGCTGTGATTGATGCCTGCTGATGGCAGCTGCCAGCAGTAATGCTTATTTGGCATGTGTCTTGGTAGTGTTGATTGGGTATATGCCAAATGAATCTCAGTCAGTGGGTGGGGACCTCAGTCGGTAGGTTTCAGTCAGGACCTAATCTCAGGGGTTCCTCTGACATTTTCTCTAATATCTAAATGTCAATCTCTATTTCAATCTTTACAACTGTTCTATCACTTCTGCAAACAACCTTGGATGATAAAAGAGAGTTGTAACAAACCAGCAGAGATAATGAATAAGGCTCATCCTCAATTTTGGAGACCCACAGGAGGTGTGTTCTCTATTTCCCCTAAATATCTGGTGGCCTATAGATACTCATCAAGGTTGATCCAATCTGTATTGGAAGTGGGGTGATCCTGCAGCTCAATTTCATTTGATGAGGGGAATCCAGTATCAATTGACTCAGTAAGCTTCCAGTCACCAAATTCATCCATAATGGTACTATGGATTTGTCATATAGCTGTATGGAAACTGCCAATGTGTCAAGTACATGTACCGAGACCCATTTATTCAGCAGTGCCAACCAAGGGACCATCCTATATCCACGACCAAGTGTCTACGCCACATGCATAACACTTGGTACGCCGGTCTCGGCTCGGCACATCCACCATCCACACTCCTTGTCTTCACCCTCCGGTCCGTCTCCTCTCGGGACCTCCTGTCCTTGTATTATCCTCGGTCACGACTCCATTGTTTTATACTCGGCCACTCCCTATTGTCCTATCCTTGGCCACGTCTCTATTATCTTATCCCTTATTGTTTTATCTCCGTTTTGCATCCCTTCATTCTAATTTTATCCGTTGTGGACAATAACCACATGCTCTGCATACCTTGTTGTCTCACATTCCTTATTCCACATGTCACTTCTTAACCTATATAAGTAGGGCATGCATGTACATATTTCCTCATTCTGGGTATCGACTAGGCTTAGGCCCTTCTACCTTCTTCCCCCTGTAAAGTCCTCGACTCGGGCCAGCATTTTCAGCATCCTCCCGAGTACCTGTCTGTTACAAAACCAGTGGCATGCACGGCAAGTAGGGTGCAACACACGAGTACATTGAAGCCAACACCACTACTCTTGGCCTGCAGGACTTGGCCATAGTCCGCCCGATCCTTCGACAACACCCCTCGGCAGTACCGAAGTCCGTCAGTACCCGAAGCTTGATACAATGGTATCAGAGGAAGACTAGGTGGTGCCATTAGGGCATGAATGTATCTCTTAGAGCTCCAAATGAATTCAACAGATAATGGTGATCGATAGGCTATATGAAATATCAGTCAAGTTACCTAAATAGTCATATTTCAGGGTTCTGACCTGTCCTATACAAGATTAAGAATGTCAGAAAGAGTAGGCTATTGATATTTGATTAATTTGTTATTTGTGCCAGTTATATTAAATGAATCATTTACTCTTAAGATCATCAAAATATTATTAAATATGCTCTAGGATCCTAGCTAAGGTAGAAGACAAACAGTTTCCACTATAGTCACATGACTCAAATGTCACATTCTACCATTTTTTACAAGGATCTGGCAACATTGATAAAAAAATTATTCTGAGACCACAGATTAATGGCATAGAACTATATGTACATGGTCTTGGTTTTACTTTTTGAAAAAAAATCACTATTGCAAATGTAGTATATCTAAACTTTCAAACATCTTCCCAAAATTCATAATCACATTTTTAAGCAGTCTGACACTGTAAAAAAAATTTTGGTCACAAAATTTTTGCGCTGACATAAGCACCCATATAAGGAAATATTCCATATATAGAAATACATTCCACAGATAAGGTAGATGACAAATGGATTCTACTAAGGTCACATGACTCAAGTGTCATATCCACCATTTTGCATAAGGGTCTGGCAACATGCCAGATACTATTCTAGCTGAGTTAGACAAGGCTCATATTGTATAGTGTAGTACAATCATTTTTTCCAAAAAAATTGCCATCTTCTATAGCAGAATACAATTTTTTTCATTTTTTTTTTAACAATGAAAATTTTTGTGCTGTGACCATGACATTGTTACATCACGTGACTATAGCAGAAACCGTTTGTCTTCTACCTTATCTTATATACTAATAATCTAGCAAATTAATGTGAAATTTACTAAGATATGAATATTTCATCTCCAAGCTCTCATTTGAAACTGTTAATGAGTGAAAAAACCAAAATTGGAGGCTTTTAATAAGGTATTGGCTCATGTCACATGACTAGAAATTATAAAAAGTTCAAATGGTATAAACAAGCATCAACAACTCCAGAACTTCAACCACATTATTCCCATGAGGTCTCTCTCTGTTGATAAACTCAACATACTCATTTCTGGACTTAATTCTGGCCAAACTACTTATCAGATATCATCCTCTACTAGTGTCAGCATTGGTATCATCTCAAAAATTTGTTCCAAACATTTCCCTGACCTCCTCAAGTCTTCTGGTTGTCCTGTCAAACTCTCCCCAGGTAATATCTGCTATGTAGTCAAGCTTATTACCTCTTGGAAGGCTTGAAAACAGCAGTACAAGTGTTCAGTGCACCCCAAACTATCACCAACAAACCTGTCACTTCACAGACAGTGTGCTTATGTAAGGGCAACCTAAGCAGGTGTTCTACCCTCAGGCAGCACACTGGCAAAAGGGGATCCAAAGAGTTTAGTACAAGACCTATGTACACAGCAACTAGCATATCTGGTGAAGGGGGATCCAAAGAGAAAACTCTAGGGAACCCTTCACCTACTAACTATGAATATATATATACCATTGCTATGGCGCTCCACTCATATCAGGGATTGCTCTCTGCATCAGTTAGAGGAAGAACCAGGGCACTGGTATGGGCTTCACATGAATCTCTGTCGGTATAGTTAGGAGGGTACCGAATGAATCTCAGTCAGTGGATGTGACCCTTGGTTGGTACAGCATCAGTCAGGACCTATTCTTGGAGGTTTCCCTGATAGCAGACACCTCAGGGGAACTGGGACGAATGCAGTGGTCAGTGGTGAAGAAGAAAAGGCCTCATCTGTTACAGAAGTATAGGAGAGAGAGAATGGACTTTTCAATCAGGTATAAAGATTGGACTTTGGATGACTGAAAGAGGGTGGTATGGTCAGATTAGACTAAAATAAATTGCCTTGATCAGATGGCAGGAAATGGGTTTGAAAAAAGGCTGGAGAGAGGTTAAGTGATTGACTGGTAAGGTAGAAGACAAACAGTTTCCACTAAGGTCATGTGACTCAAGTGTCACATTCACCATTTCACACAAGGATCTGGTAACATTGACCAAAATTTGACTCTGAGACAACAGATCAATGACATAGAACTATATATACATGGTCTTGGTTATACTTTTTGAAAAAAAAAACACTATTGCAAATGTAGTATATCCAAACTTTCAAATATCTTCCCAAAATTCATAATCACATCTTTAAGCAGTCTGACACTGTCAAGAATTTTTTGGTCACAAAATTTTGTGCTGACATAATCACCTATATGAGGAAAAAATTCAATATATAGAAAATCATTCCCATGGGTAAGGTAGAGGACATACAGATTCTGCTAAGGTCACGTGACTCAAGTGTCACATCCACCATTTCGCACAAGGATCTGGCAATATGCCAGATACTATTCTAGCTGAGTTAGATAAGGCTGGTATTATATAGTGTAGCTCAATCATTATTTCCAAAAAACATTGCCATCCTCTGTAGCAGAATACAAAATTTTGACTCAACAATGAAAAATTTTGCACCTATGACCGTGACGTTAGTAGAAACCATTTATCTTCTACCTTGGTAGGTACAGTAAAGTTTGAAGGTGATCTGTAATAGCTTAGAGGGCTGCATGCTTTGGAATAGGCCTGGGTATGCATGCAAGATTGATGGTAAAATAGATGGGGACCTTTTTATCTAGATTTTGGATGCAGATTTTGGATGATGAACTTCAAGAAACCCTTGCTCATTACAGCAAAACTCCTCAGGACATTGTTAAGGGGGTGAAATAGAATGTAGTTGTTGGTCCCAAATATAATATCTCCCAGTGTAGTAATAATGACAAAGTTTGTAATAGGGTATGGCTTCAACTTATGTGTTGCACCCACCAGGCCTCACTGAACTGAACTCTAATTTTGTATAGATGGAGGATATAATGGTGAGACAGAAATTAAGATGGAAGTAAATGAGGGAATCTTAGTTGATATTCTGACTGAAGAGCAGACTACTGAATGTAAAAGATCTTATACTACTTGCTTATCTATGAGGAGTTGAATGGATTCCTATAATAGATGAGAAAGGTAAAGATCGAATATATGAGAACAGAATGCTAATGTCCCAATCATAAAATCTCTATGACAAGAAGGAATGACATTTCATTCCATTGCTTAGCAGAGCTACCCTATAAGGAATGTAGCAACAGATTAAATGATGGAAGTGACAGAATGGACTTGCAAATAAGGAAAGTGGAGCTGAACATATAAGGAAATATAAAAGAATTATACTAGTGAAGTGAACAATGCACATACTGGAAACAGATGTGCAAGCATGTGAAGGATGGACATAATAGGTAGAGCTAATTAAATGTTGCGTGTGACACCAAGAATAGGCTGAATACACAAGATGTACTGAATCAAAGGGCTATTGGAGTATATGGCTAGAATGGTGATTTTGGGCTGAGTAAGGCTGAATTGGCTGGATTGAATAGTTGGGCATGATGGCATAGTAGAAACTAATAGACATCATATTTTAGCAAGATAATGACCCTAAACATACCTGCAAAAAGGCCTATGAATGGTTCAAAAATCATAGATTCAATCTTCTACAATTGCTGTCAAGCATTGGATACTGACGGACTTCGGTACTGCCGAGGGGTGTTGGCGAAAAGGTTGGGCGGACTATGGCCAAGTCCTGCAGGCCAAGAGTAGTGGCGTTGGCTTCAACATGCTCGTGCGTTGCACCCTACTTGCCGTGCGTGCCACTGTATTTGCCACAGACAGGTACTCGAGGGGATGCTAATGATGCCAGCTCGAGTCGAGGACTTAACAGAAGAGAAGAAGGTAGAAGGGCCTAAGCCTAGTCGATACCCAGAATGAGGAAATATGTACATGCATGTCCTACTTATATAGGTTTAAGAAGCGACATGTGGAATAAGGAATGTGGGACAACAAGATATGCAGAGCATGTGGTCATTGTCCACAACGAACAAAATTAGAACAAGGAATGCAAAGCAGGGATAGAACAATAAACGACAGGATAATAGGGTCGTGACTCAAGATGGGACAATAGGGAGTGGCCGAGTATAAAACAACAGGGTCTCGTCCGAGGATAATACAAGGACAGGAAGTCCCGAGGTGAAACGAACCGAGGAGTGCGGATGGCGGATGTGCCGAGCTGGGACTGGCGCACCAAGTGTTATGCAGGCGACGCGGGCACTTGGTCGTGGATATAGGATGATTGCTCGGTCGGCACTGCCGGCGGATGGGCCTCAGTACGTGGACTTGACAATTGCCTACACAGTCTCCAGACCTTAATCCAATTGAATATCTCTGGGAATACATCAAAAGGAGGTTGGGAGAGTACAATTGCAGCTTCTTCTATTCAGCTTGTTGGTCATTTTAAAGCTAAAATCCCTGAATATGTGGAAATCACTGACCTTGGCGAGTGTCAAGCTTTGGGAATGCTGAGATGTCAGATGGGAACGGCCAAGTCCTACAGGCCGGAAGTAGTGGCTTTGGCTTCAACGTACTCATGTGTTGTGCCCTACTCTTCTGTGTGTGCCACTGATTTGCAACAGATGGGGTATTTGGGAGGATGCCGATGATGCCAGCCTGAGTAGAGGACTTAACAGAGGAGGAGAAGGTAGAAGGGCCTAAGCCAAGTCGATACCCAGAATGAGGAAATATGTACATGCATGCCCTACTTATATAGGTTTAAGAAGCAATATGTGGAATAAGGAATGTGGGACAACAAGGTATGCAGAGCATGTGGGTATTGTCCACAATGAGTAAAATTAGAATGAAGGGATGCAAACAGAAATAGAATAATAAAAGATAGAATAATAGAAATGTGACCAAGGATAGGACAATAAGGAGTGCCTGATTATAAAACAATGGTTGCGACCGAAGATAAAACAAGGACAGGAAGTCCTGAGGTGAGGCAGATTGAGGAATGAGGAGTGGACATGGCGGGATTAATGGATGGTAATTGAGGTAAGGTGAATGAGAGATGGGGGCAAGGAATGTGGATGGTGGATGTGCTGAGCTGAAACCAGCATACCAAGTAACTTGCATGCAGCTTTGATACTTGGGCATGGACGTAGTCCAATTTACTTGGTTGGCACTGCCAAATTACCGGACACTCGGTACATGCACTTGACAGCGAGTGTTAAATCTGCATGTCGGAGCTTAGCTAGAGGCTTCTGGAAGGGTTTCTGGAGGGTTCTGAGTGATTTCCGAAGGGGGGGTTCGTACTCCGGGGATGGAGGGACTATGGGTCGCGGATTCGGGATCAGAATTGGAATGGGGACGGAAAGTTGGGAACTGCTGGGGATCTTAAGACTGTTTGCGGTATAGGGTGGTACGAGTGGTTTGAGGTCGCAGGGACTTGGCTTCAACTTATGTGTTGCACCCTCCTCGATCATCTGTCCCTAATTTCGGAGAGTCGGAAAGTTTACCGGAACTTAATCGGAAACTACGACGCAGAATTAAGTTGATATTCATACTGGCAAATAGTCTAGTCAACTGGTGACTTATATACATGTATCTAGTCTTGTACTATCTTTTACCAAGTAAAGACAAGGGGGGGAAGAGAGTACAAGGGGCAATATAAAATGAAGAACACAGGAGTGAGGTACGCGGTGATCCTGGGCGTCGTCTATCAAAGGAGCGGAACCTTGACTTTGGAATCTTCAGATGTTCGGAAACACGGAACCTCGGAATGATGTATCGGAAATCTGGAAATCGGTTATTCAGACTTGAGCGATCGGAAAGGTCCCAGAAACAGCGCAGGTAGTTGTGGGGTTTGATGTGGGTTTATTTGGTGGCATGGGCCATAACAGCGAGCTGCATTGGTTATTAAGCATAGAAGTCAGATGTGATCAAGAGCAGCATACCATTTATTTTTCCCAGTGATCGTACATTATTTCAATTCTTCATTGATTCAACTTGGATGAACTGAAGCTAGGGAATAGCACAGGTTCGGCCAACCTGCATGGGTCACCGTGTCAGGTGCCCTTGGGTGTGGGTGCGGGTCAAGCCGAGAGCACCTGTGACCCAGCCCAACCCAGTGCATCAACCATGTATGTGTGCATGTGCACACATATGACACCCAACCAGGCACTTGCTCCTGTCATACGTGTGCATGTACGACATGCACACGCATATGACACACACATGCTACACATGTATGACACACATGCACTGATACCAACGAGCTATACGTGCACATGTACAACACATTCGTGTCGGCGCAAACGTGCTCCAGGCATGCAGGTGTACCACGCACCCAACACTCATCGACCCATGGGAAAAAATCCATGGGTTGACAGGTTTGAGTTTACCATGGGTTAGGTGTGGGTCACCCACATTTGACCCATGGGTGACCCATGCCATTCCCTAACTGAAGCATTATGGACTCCTATACAGCCAGGCTTGCTCCTATCTATGTCCCAGATGCCAAAGACTATGACAGAGTGGGCTTAGATGCACAACACTCAATATTGAAAAGTGGTTGGGCCATTAATGTATGCCACTTTAGGAACTCACCCAGATATAGCATTTGCTATTCAAATGCTGTCCCGATATTCAACCAAGTTCAGACCAACATACTAGAATGCCATTAAGAAGGTTTTCAGTTATCTAAAAGGTACAAAGAAGCTCTGGTTAACATATTGACATACTCAAAACAAATTGATGGCATACACTGATGCAGAGGGCAGCACAGGTGAAGATTGGCATGTGGTGTCTGGATATATATTCATTATCAATGGTGGAGCAGTATCCTGGAGCACAAAACATCAGTCAATAATATCTCTGTCTATAACAGAGAGCAAGTATGTAGCTGCCCATGCCATGAAGGAAGCCCTCTGGCTCCATTCCCCTATTAACCAGGTTTTCAACAAGAAGTTATCCCCTGCCACAATGTTCTCCAATAATCAATCAGTGATAGCACTAGCTAAGGATCATAAGTATCATGCACAGATGAAGCACATAGACATACACTATCATTTCATTTGCTGGATCATTGAAAAGGGGGCTGTTCAATTAGTTTACTACCCAACTGAAGAGAAGGTGGCAGATAGGGAATGGCACAGGTCACCCATGGGTCAAATGTGGGTGACCCACACCTGACCTATGGGAAACCCAAACCCATCAACCCATGGGTTTTTTCCCATGGGTCGACGGGTGTCGGGTGCGTGGCACACCTGCATGCCTGTGGCACATTTGTGTTGTACATCGTGTTCATGTGGACATCAACACGCTGTATGCACACACGCAGACATGAACATGCCAACATATATGCACATGTGCAAACATGCTGTACATGCACACGCCGACACGAACTTGTTGTATGCATGCACATACAGCTCGTTGGTCTCGGTGCATGCATGTCATACATGTGCGGTGCATGTGTGTCATATGTGTGTATGTGTTGTACGTGCACACATATGACAGGAGCAAGTGCCCAGTTGGATGTCGTACATGTGTACATGCATGCATACATGGTTGATGCACTGGGTTGGGCTGGGTCATGGGTGCTCTTGGCTTGACCTGCACCTGCACCCAAGGGCACCCACTGTAGAGTTGCTCTAGGTAATTAATACCTAAAAGCCTGCACACACTGGTCCTTTTCTCTGGCAGGATCTAGCACAGTCGTTCGGCATAGCTGGAATAGATTCTGTGACTTGTGAGCGGCAATGTATGAACGAAAATAGAATGTGAATGAAATATGGTGTGATGTGACAGGGATGTGACCTTGATGAGATGCAAATGTGTCATGCTGACTAAGACTTGGACTTTGACTTTGAGCTTGAATACAATAGTCTAGATGTTTCTAGACTAGTCTTAATTTGGACTTGGAGACTTGACTTGGGGCTTTAACTTGTGAACTTGTTATTACAGAGGTGAGCCAGAGGCCTTTATATACAAAAACCAAGCAACGATGCAAAACGATGTGAGACATTGGCTATGTCAGTTGAATGACAAAGTACGAGAACAAAATATACAAAAGAGGAAACTATGGAGAAACTCTAGAGAAATGGTATAGCATCGAGGCTGCGTGAATAGGGGCTAGGGGCTATGATAGGGGGAGACTAACCAAAAAGGTAAGGATGATGAGTAACAACGAGAAACGACTAACAGAATAGGAAACAGGTCTGAGTCATGCCAAGAAAAGGGGAAACATATAAAAGAAACAATAAGGAAGTCCACCAATAAACGTCTAACAACCTTGTCTACTACTCCTGATGGGCCTTAGGATGAGTCAGAGGACTGAGTCCTCTTGGAGTATTTCCAGGTCACAGGCAACATATCTTCCGCAATTTCTCCACTATCCAATCCAAGGATAGGGGTCTGGGAGTAGGAGGACTAATGGGTATACGGTCGTGCACTCTCATTTTGTGTTTAAGAGTGAGTCAAATGGAGTGGGTGGGGTAATCAGGGTGGGATGGTGCCCTGAACTCTGCCTCGTATTCCACTCTACTCCTATCATGATATGCTGGTCTAGACATCATTCCAAGAAATATGTATGGTTCTTGGCTTTCTGGGAAATAGACTGCATCTCCTATCGCATATGACTGAGTGTAGATTGGATGGGATTGTCTTCTGAGTGAGAAATGTGCTGGTGGGGGTACGTGAAGATAATGATATGTTAATGGATCTGCCTGGATGCGTGTGTACTGGGTGTTGTAGTGTTGTATAGGAATGAGTTCTGAAGAAGACATGATGACAAATTGAGAGTCTGAAGATCGAAGTACTGAATAGAATGGTTGGCTGTGTGATGTGGCGACAGTGAAGGTGATATAGGATGAGCACTGTCGGAGTCTGATTTGAAACATGGTTGAGATCGATCGCTTTACTGTCACTGCCCCGGTGACCTGTGCGGGTTGGCCGAACCCATGCTATTCCCTAGTGGCAGATACTCTTACCAAAGCATTACCATCAGCAAAAGTGAAGCACTTCACAGCCAAGCTGGGGCTGTCCACAGTTTGAGGGGGAGTGTTAAAATAGTGACAATGCAGCATGATAAACCATGTCACCCCACATATTTTTCCATACCTATTATTCACCGCATAAAGATCTTGCACAGTTGCAAAAGAACATCTCTTTGTTTCCTTGTTTTAGATAGTTTATTGTTTCTGAAAGACTATATAAGTAGCTACCTAGATCCCCTTCTTCCTCAGTCATTTGACATTCAAACGCTGAGAGGTAAGACACTTAACTACTAATTTTCTATTAGTCCAGCTTACCTATGTGCTCCATTAGACTGTTTATATAGGTAAATTATATAACTAGTCATTTGACATTCAAATACTAAGACTGTTTATATAGTCTGTTAATTCTTACAATTAATGACTACTAACAGCATTGTATACCTGAGGTAGAGGGGATCTGAAGAGAACAGGGTGAGGATCCCCTTACCTAATCAACTAACTGTATAGCTACTGAGTGTCATAGGACAAACATCAGAGAAATAATAGTAATATAAAGTAAGAAGGGGGGATGTGATAGGGAGGAGTAAATCATATAGGGAATTAAATAGAATATAAAGAAAGAAATAAAAATGGAAAATGGACCTAGGGGTTATCCCTTGACAATTACTTCATGCCCAACAGCTTCACTCTGCTACTATTTCACACATGGGCAACTTTAGTTCACACTCGTTTCGCAAGCCTTCCCGCTCATTGAATCTGTTAACGAAGTGTAAGATGTGTAGAATTCACCAGCTGTGATATATTTAGCTTACGAGGCCATCAATGAGTTCGAAAACACTACAGGTTCGTTTAGAGTTCTAATTCTAGGAATTCAAGGTTGTTAGAACTCACGCTTAGCATAAAACAGTAAAATTCCGATGGTAATCACTG
>QLPI01003653.1:0-23113 GCA_003314275.1 Chroogomphus rutilus | reverse complement strand
CCGAGGTGAGGCGGACCGAGGAGTGAGGAGTGGGCGTAGGAATGAGGGGTATGACCGATATGTGCGTCTGACCGAGGCCAACTCATTGAATGGTTCGTACTTGGTTGCTAATGGAGTATTTTAGTCGGTACTGCCGAGTTATCGGGTCCTTGGTACGTGTACTTGACAGTACCTCCTTATAAGTAATCTCCAACAGACACAGAGGTTTAGTGGATCTGATATATAGCTACTGTGACTATTGCATAAGAAACATGTGATAGAGAGGAAAGGGAAATAAGGAAGAAGAGAGGGCAGTGAAGAGTAACTAAGGGGTGAGAGAAATGAAAGCAATAGATTCAAAGAAAAAAGGGAATAAATAGGTGATCCCCTGATAGCATAGCAGATCACATTCAGGGTACACAGTAATGGTTGGGTAATGTACCTTGTTGGAAAAAAAGGAAGAGATTCCTGTAGTAGCAGTCAGGGCATTCTTGTAAGCCAATTTGGCTAGTAGTAGGAGTTTAGACCAGTTATCCTGCTGATAGTAGTAATAGACTCAAAGGTACTGTTATAGGGTTTTATTTACATTCAGTTTGGCTATTATATTCAGGATGGTAGCCTGAGGTGAAGTTTAAATGTATGTTGAGAGCTTTACCAAGTGTGTTACGATATGCGAGAAAGGACGTAATCGTATTATAAATCTCCCAAGGGCAAGGCAATGGCGAGGTTCTGGATGGGGCTTGGCTTCAACGTATGTGCGTTGTGCTCACTAGACCGCACGGTCCCCAATTTTGTAAAAAGCAAGACAGAAAGGAACAGAGGAACCTTGGTTGAAATCAAGATTGATTTTCTGACTGAAGACTGAACTAATAGTACAAGATCTTTTATACTACTTTCTAATCTATTAGGAGTCAAATAGATTCCTATAATAGAATGAGAAAGCCGAGGATCGTGAAAAGCAAGAACAGAAATACTACATCCCAAATAATGATCTCCTCCGTGATATTGTAGAGTGATGTGTCACTCCGATTTCCAACGAAGTTACCCTAAGGGATGTAATAGCAGATCAGACATAAAGAACTGAGTGGAATTGCGAATAGATGAAAATGGAATGAAATATAAATGAAAGGATATTAAACGTAAATGAAGACAGAATGGAATAGTGAGCATATGGAGTGTGACGTAAATGAGTGGAGCGAATTGACAGGAGCATGTGATGCCAAGACAGATACATGAGGTGCATATAGTCCGTGGGCTGAGGGCATTATGATGAATAGCGAGCAAGAGCAGAGTTGGGCTGAGTGGGCTGAATTGAATAGTCGGGCTGGTCGGCATATGGTTCTTGACAGTATACCCCCCTTATGGCTGAGTCCCACGAGGCTGCAGAAATGAAGTTCTAGAATGGTGGCCCTGTTGGAGTTCAGAAGTGTGAATGCATATAAGAGAGGTCGTGAGGGAGTTTGGGGGGTAACCATCGTCGACATCGTCAATGGACGAAGAAACACTTATCAACCCTTCATACGTCTGCAAGCTGATGAAGATGTACAGCTCGCCCATCGCCACATATCTCCACACCGCTCATCGTCCTCCCCCTGCTGACATGCCTACTCCCACCCCGTCGATGATTGAGTGTACCTGTGTACAACTCGAAGAGGAGGAGAAGTCTGTCCTCAGAGATGGTCCACCGATTGGTGGGGTTGTCCATTCGGGACAAGGCTGTGGGGTCTTCTTGGAGTGAGGTTCAGATGTCCTTATAGAGTTGTTCTATGTCTATGATAATTGCAGCTCGCATTACTGGAGAGTACAGGGAGGTGGCTCAGAGTGACGATACAAGTTGTTCCATTGTAAAGACTTGTTGGAGTTTGTACAGATTGATCTTGGCATAGTTACTTCCTCCCTCTTTAGGGTAGACATCCCATCATCTAGTCAGTACATCAGGTTGAGCACCAAGGTGACTGGGTTGGAAGCGGATTACCATGTTGAACTGGGAGCGATATTTGGACCATCGGACCTGCCGATGGGTGAGTAACTTGGTTGTTGAAAAATATTCTAAATTCTTGTGGTCAGTGAGGACATCAATCAGATCTGTTGAGCCTTCTGGGTAGTGTCTTGTTATATCCGTGATATAACCCTGACACCTCGGACATCCGACATAGGGTGCTACGAAGCATCTCCCTCCAAACCAAGTCTGAGACAGTCTGAACCCACCTGATCACCTCCGAGTCCGACCAACGATGATTACCTCGGACCTCGGACAACCTTCCTTTCTCATCGAACAATAGTCTTATTGTAACACCAGTTGTAGATCTTCTTGTACTCTGTTTTCGTTCGTCTTATTGTTCTCTTGACTATTCCTAATTAGTTACAATAAGGATCATATGTATAAATACCTCCAGACTTCTGTACTATACCTTAGTTCAAATATCGACTTGTATTCCCACTCACTCTTGAACTCCGAAAACTTATCTTCTCCGAACCTCTGAAATAAAGGACTAACGATCGAGGAGGGTGCAACATTAAAGTTGAAGCCAAGTCCTTACGACTCCGAACACACGACTCGGACCAACTTATGTCAGCTCGGACCTGACGTAAACTCAGATGCTAACAGTATATTTGAACTCACACTCCTGCTCGTCTATAAGACACAGCGAACAAATCAGAGCCGTTCAAAGACTTACGGAAGCTTTGGTACACGACTTATCCCTGACCCCAAACTTACCTGCCACAGAACCCGATGTCCATATGCCACCAAACCCTCTACCAGCCCCAGCCCTACCATCTGAACACTTATCAAACCCCCTTCTAGAAAACCTAATGCCACCCTCGGACGATACCAATGCTGAAACCAACTTGGCGGAAGCCATTACCATGTTAGCCAAACATCTGTCCGGCTCAAAGAAATCATCAGCTCAGACCAATATTCGAGACCCCAACCCCTTCGATGGCTCCGACGCCAAGAAACTACAACCATTCCTGGTGCAGTACACCTTAAACTTTCGAGACCACCCTGACGCCTTTGACTCCGACAGTACCAAAGTAACCTATATACTATCATATCTAACGGGCACTGCCTTGACCTACTTTAAACCCGGTCTTTCCTCCAAAGAAGACCCTTACTGGCTCTACGATTATCAGGAATTCGTCTCCAAACTCAAAGCCAACTTTGGCCCCCACAATCCAGAAGGAAAGGCCAAAGCTGACCTCGAAGCCCTCCGAATGTGCGACAACCAACGCATCACAAAGTATGTAGTGGAATTCAACAGGCTTGCCATTTGCATTCAGTGGGGAGACTCCGCACTCCGTCGCCAATACTACAACGGCTTGCCCAATAGGATCAAAGACGAAATCACCCACATAGGAAAACCTGACTCCCTACTGCAACTACAACGACTGTCTCGGTCGATCGACTCCCATTACTGGGAATGGCGCTCTGAAATGTCTTGAGAAGCCTCCACATCCAAAGCCCCTGAACATCCATATGACAGAAACAGGGCACCAATAGCTCCGATCACAAGTACGAGCACCAGACCTCTGAACCCCAACCAGACCCCAAATAAGCCAACCTTAGACATGAGCATGAAACTTGGCAAAGATGGCAAACTCACGCCTCAAGAACGACAACGCCGTTTCGAGCACAACCTCTGCCTATTCTGTGGAAGAACTGGTCATGTAGCAAAGGAATGTCCCAAGTCAACCTCTGCCGCCGCCAAAGGACATACAACTACCATTGTAGAAAGCATGACCAAGGCAACAATCTCCGAAGTAGAAGATACCTTGGAGTCAAAAAATCTCTAAGCAGCCCTTTGACTCCAGCATCAGTTAGGGGCTATGCTGAACCCAATGATGCACCAATGGAGATGAGACTCAATGCATCCGCTCTTTCCAGTCCAAACTCCCTAACCATCCATCTCCACCTTGAAACCACCTATATTGACACCCTAATAGACTCAGGATCAACTCACTGCTTCCTGGACTCCAACTACGCTACAAAGCACCAACTCCAAACCTACGACATCACTCCAATTCCGTTACGACTCTTCAATGGCTCCTCCAACTCCATGATTCAAAAAGCCATCGACCTCCACATTCGCTTCCCAATAGGAGAGCAGCACACTATTACGTTCTATGTAACTCCGTTAGATTCTAGTTGCTCAGCAGTCCTCGGACACAACTGGCTCACCTGCTACAATCCGTTGATTGACTGGGTATTGGGCAGTATATCGTTTAGCTCTCCAACCACAACTAATCTCCAGGTACCATCCAAGCCAGCAGCTACGACTCCGTGCTCATCCGAAACTCCATCCCCTCCGAAACCCCAGCTTGTGGTGCCATAGGTTGCCTTAGTAAATGCAGCAGCCTTTGCCCAAATATCAAGAATGGAAGGTACACAAACCATCCAGCTCTTCCTCTCTGACCGCCAAGACTCCGTGATGGCAGGGAAGGTCTAATAAGACTGATAACTGACACACAGAGCAACAAGTGCCTTTGGGGCTTGTCAATATGGATGCTAAAGACAAGGCCCAAAGGTGCGCAATGGTGCGTCGTTATGGGCGCTTATTTTAAGCGCCAGAGAACGCACATGCAAAAGAGAAAAGCGCAAAAGAGAACCAAAGATGCAAGTACAAAACACAAATGCAGAGGAATAAAATCATGACCCAACACTCTGAAGAAGGTCCGATAGACCTGAGTAATGTCCCAAGTGAGTACTACGAGTTCAAAGATGTTTTCAGCAAAAATAGGGCTAACACCTTAGCCCCTCACCGACCATATGACCTCAAGATCGAACTGGAGGAAGGCACATCACCCCCATTTGGTCTGATCTATTCTCTCTCCGAAAGTGAACTGAAGTCCCTCCAAGAGTTTTTAGATGAGAACATATCCACAGGGTTTATATGACCCTTATGCTCCCCTGGGGGCGCTCCAGTCCTCTTCGCCCGAAAGAAAGATGGATCACTATGCTTATGCATTGACTTTCGCGGACTAAACAAAATAATGAAGAAGGATCGCTACCCACTTCCCCAAATCTCCAATCTCCTGGATAGTCCCCAAAAGGCCCAAATATTCACCAAGATAGATCTCCGACACACATACCACCTGGTACGCATCCGAGAAGGCAACAAATGGAAAACTGCCTTCCGCACATGCTATGGATCTTTCGAATAGAGTGTGAAACCCTTCGGACTCACCAACTCCCCAGCCACCTTCCAGCAATTCATGAATGACGTCTTCTCCGACCTCTTAAATCTGTCCGTACTAGTATACCTGGACGACATCCTGATCTACTCCAACAATTTAGAAGAACATAGAAACCATGTCAAAGAAGTCCTCCGACACCTCCAAGCGAACCACTTATATGCCTGGGCAGACAAGTGCTTCTTCCACACTGACACCATGGAGTACCTCGGATATATCCTCTCTCCAAAGGGCCTGACCATGGCCGACAACAAAGTCAAGGTCATCCAGGAATGGCCCAAACCCCAAAAAATCAAAGACATTCAGTCTTTCCTTGGATTCAGGAACTTCTACCGACACTTCATCTTCAACTACTCCAACATCACAGTACTGTTAACTCGTCTGACACGAAAAGATACTCCGTGGAATTTTACTGAGAATTGCAGAACATCCTTCAAGATGCTCAAAAAGGTGTTCACTATGGCACCAATCCTACAACAGTGGATCCCCGGATCTAAACTCATTGTCGAGTCCGACACCTTATACTACGCCCTTGCAGCAATCCTGTCCACCATATCACCAATAGACAACGACATCCACCCAATAACCATCCACTCCCGAACCTTCACCCCTCCGGAATTGAACTACAACGTACATGACAAAGAACTACTGGCCATCTTTGAAGCCTTCAAGACCTGGAGACACTACCTAGAAGGTTCAGCAGATCCAATTGACGTTGTCACTGACCACAAGAATTTAGAATATTTTTCAACAACCAAAGTTACTCACCCATTGGCAGGTCCTATGGTCCAAATATCTCTCCCAGTTCAACATGGTAATCCGCTTCCAACCTGGTCGCCTCGGTGCTAAGCCCGACGCACTGATTAGATGATGGGACGTCTACCCTAAAGAGGGAGGAAGCGACTACACCAAGATCAATCCACACAACCTCCAACCAGTCTTTACAATGGAACAACTTGTATCGTCACTCCGAGCCACCTCCTTGTACACTCCGGTAATACGAGCCGCAATGATCATAGATGTAGAACAACTCCATAAAGACATCCAAACCTCACTCCGAGAAGACCTCACAACCTCCTCCTGAATGAACAACCTCACCGATAGATGGACCATCTCCGAGGACGGACTCCTCCTCCTTAATAATTAAAAGTCAGGGGAAATGGTGATGTAGCTATTTTTTGATTTATTAATATATTTTTTTTATTTTTTATGGGTGTGTGTGATTTTATTATCCTTGTATATGCGGTGGTATGGCCAGCCTGTATCGAAGGTTTTAGATGCTAACCCAGGGATATGGCACGTGGTCGACCGGGTAGGAATAAATGCTGTGGGATGCTTGGCATGTAGAAGTGTATGAGAGAAAATACTGTAGTTCTGGTGTACTACACCTAGAGAGGTTATCCCGGTGGATCTGGGTTCTTGACGAGATGGTTGAAATATATGTTGGATTAAAGACTCGGTTTCACACACAAACGTCGAGCTCAGCGATCGATCGAAACACGGATGGGACTAGAAGTAGTGTATATACTAGTAACTATCTAGCTTTTATATCTAAATGGAATATAGCATAAAAAACAAAGTTCTCCTAATGCGGTGCCGGTGTTATAGATCCGGATGCAGGGTCGCCGCCCTATTTCTTGATTCCCCTTCTACATCATCAACCATGCTATCTACTAAACTCTGCTATGTGCCAAATCTTTAACATCAATGTGAGTCCTTTCCCTAGATCCTGCTTCAGTCGGATTTTCCTCTAACCTTTTGTCATGTTTCCTTCGTAGGTTGCCTATGTGTGTCCCGGTATAGCCGTATGTCATCCTATACTGTGTAAGTCCGTTATCGTAGTCGCTATAATCTTTTCCTCTGCTAACTCTGCTCTATTCCTTTACATCTCACCCTCTAGCCTTGTTCCTATGTCCCTTCCATTCCTCATGCACACGCACATATTGTGTCCAATGTTGTCATCCCTCTGTTTCGAGCCATAATCTTGCGTAAGTCGTATCGGTTGTTCTGTCTATGCTTCATTACTAATGTCCTTGTGTTTTCGGATTTCTTTTCTTCTTGTTCCTTCGCTGTCCCATCTGCCCATTCCTGCTACTGGCCTCTCTCCATCCTGCTCTACCGCTATCCCTCTCTCCCCTTTCTCGCTCCTTCCGCCCCTCGTTTCAACACTCCTTGATAAAAGAATCTATATCCCCGATCATGGAAACCTCCGACTCCGAGTTCTACAAGACAAACACAACCACCCAATCTCAGGACATTTCGGACAGACTCGAACACTAGAACTCATAAGAAGAGACTATGTCTGGCCCGAACTCCAAGATTCCATTAAGTCCTATGTTAAATCTTGTACTACATGCATGAGGTTTAAAACACAGAGATACCACCCCTATGGACTACTCAAACAACTCCAGATCCCCGAACATCCGTGGAACTCCATCTCCATGGACTTCATAGAAAAGCTACCCACTTCGGACGGCTATGACACTATCCTGGTCATCATAGACCGCCTAATGAAGCAATCCCTTTTCATCCCCACCGTTGACACAATCACCGCTACAACCCTCGCCAGACTATTCGTCCTCCATGTATTCTCAAAGCATGGAGTACCATCACACGTCACCTTGGACCGAGGATCCGAGTTTGTCTCCTCATTCTTCTGCTCCCTCGGAAAGGCCCTGGACATGAAGCTTCACTTCACCTCCAGATATCACCCTGAAGGAGATGGACAAACTGAACATATGAATCAAACCCTTGAACAGTACCTCCGAGTGTATTACAACTACCAAAAAAACAATTGGTCTGAACTACTACCTATCGCCGAATTTGCGTACAACAATGCCCCGAATGCAACAATGGGAATCTCCCCCTTCTATGCCAACAAAGGTTATCATCCAAATATCACCTTTCACCCCGAACGTGACCTTGCCTCCTCTCGAGCACACAAATTCATAGTCGACTTGGACAACCTGCACCAACAACTCCGAAAGACTATATCTGAAGCTCAGATCCGATACTCAGCCTCCGCAGATTATTGAAGAATGGTCCCTCCGGACTTCAAAGTTGGAGACAAAGTCTTCGTTAAGTCCAAGAACATCCGAACTACAAGACCTTCTAAAAAGCTAGCAGAGAAGTTTCTAGGCCCCTTCGAAATTATTGCACAAGTAGGAACCGTCTCTTTCACCCTCTGACTCCCCAAGAACATGAGGGCCATTCACCCCATCTTCCACATCTCCATGTTAGAACCATCAACTCCAAACACCTTCCCCGAATGCATACCCCCACCTCAACCCCCAGTCATCATCAACAGAGAACCCAAATATGAGATCTCCAAGATCCTTGACTCCAAGATCGACGGAAGAAGAAGAAGATGCCCCCTGCAATACTTAGTCAAGTGGTCTGGATACGAAGGCACCATGGATGAAACATCCTGGCTACCAGCCAACAAACTTGACTATACCTCCAAAGTAGTCTCCAACTTCCACCGAGCCTATAGAGGGAACATCGTGGTGAAACAGTTGGTACTGAGGAATAACAAGGTTTGTCAAGTTCTTAGTTTCCCAAAGTTCAAATGAGTACTTTTCAACATTGATAAAGAGGTTCTGGACAAATTCCAAATATGCTCGAATTGCCACGGATGATCCACCCGATCCATGTAGGATTGTGACTGTGTGGTACAGGATGGGGGGTGATACAGCGATGATTTTTCTTGGAGACAACGCTAGGTGAGCTCCCAATCAGAGGTTGTTTGGTTGTCAGCTCAAATATGTGCCAGACGAGTTCAACGCGTAAGTGCCAGATGAAGAGCTCCTTGATGATCGCACTGATGGCACAGCCACAAAGTAATGTCAGTATAGTTATATTTTTAACAAGAGCTTCTTTTTAAATGAGCCACCCCCCGCCCTCCGGGCAGAGGAGCAAGCCAGCCCAGCAGAGCCCAGCCAAAGCCCAGCAGCGCCCAAGCCGAGACCCGAGGCAAGCTGAGACCCTAGCAGAGCCTGACCAAAACTACAATTTTCCACATCCTATATTCAACACATCTCTATCTATTAATACCTATGAATTGTCCTTGAATAACACTTCTCTATATACAATATTATTTGTCTTCCTTCCCTCCAGTAACAAAACATATACTCAGTGGCACACATGGAACAGCAGGGTGCAATGCACGAGCATGTTGAAGCCTAGCCACCCTGAAACAGTCTGCAGGACTTGACTGCCTCCTATCCCTATCATCGGCAATACCAAGCCATAACACTCAGTCTCTTCCCTGGTCTTAGTTACGCAGCGGGATACAAAATCCTCCAGCAGATATACAAATTTGGTGGGTGTCAAGCTTCGGGTACTGACGAACTTCGGGACTGCTGAAAGGTCAGGTGGACAATGGCCAAGTCCTGCAGGCCAAGAGTAGTGGCGTTGGCTTCAACGTACTCATGCATTGTGCCCTACTTGCTGTGCATGCCACCAATTTGTAACAGATGGATACTCGGGAGAATGCCGATGATGCCGGACTGAGTCGAGGACTTAACAGAGGGGAAGAAGGTAGAAGGGCCTAAGCCTAGTTGATACCCACAATGAGGAAATATGTACATGCATGCCCTACTTATATAGGTTTAAGAAGCAACATGTGGAATAAGGAATGTGAGACAACAAGGTATGCAGAGTATGTGGTTATTGCCCACAACAAGTAAAATTAGAATGAAGGAATGTAAAATGGGGATAGAACAATAAAGGATAGAATAATAGAAATGTGGCCAAGGATAGGACAATAGAAAGTGGCCGACTATAAAACAATGGAGCCATGGCTGAGGATAATACAAGGTGTCAGGCTTCAGCTACTGACGGACTTTGGTACTTCTGAGGGGTGCTGTCGAAAGGTCAGGTGGACTGTGGCCAAGTCCTGTAGGCCAAGAGTAGTGGCATTGGCTTCAATGTACTCATGCGTTGCACCCTACTTGCCGTGCGTGCCACCAATTTGCAACAGACAGGTACTCGGGAGGATGCTGGTGATGCCAGCCTGAGTCAAGAACTTTAACAGAGGGGAAGAAAGTAGAAGGGCCTAAGCCTAGTCGATACCCAGAATGAGGAAATATATACATGCATGTCTTACTTATATAGGTTAAGAAGCGACATGTGGAATAAGGAATGTGGAACAACAAGGTATGCAGAGCATGCAGTTATTGTCCACAATGAGTAAAATTAGAATAAGGAATGTAAACTGGGATAAAACAATAAATGATAGAATAATAGGGAATGGGTCAAGGACAGGACAATAGAGAGTGCATGAATATAAAACAAGGGTTGTGCATGGAGATAGAACAAGGACAGGGAGTCCCAAGGTGAAGCAGATTGAGGAACGGGCAGATGGTGTCGTGGACGTGCCGAGCCAAGAACGGTGTACCAAGTGATGTGTATGCAGCATGGACACTTGTACATGGATGTAGAATGGCTGCTCGGTCGGCACTGCTGAATAACCAGAACCTCGGTATGTGTACTTGACACAAGGGCAGGAAGTCCTGAGGTGAGGCAGATCAAAGGGTGAGGAGTAGGCATGGTGGGATTAATGGATGGTGAGTGGCATAGAGTATGTGAGGGTGAGGATAAGGAGTGTGGGTTGTGGATGTGCCAAGCCAAGACTGGTGCATGAAGTGATATGCATGTGGTGTGGACACTTGGACTTGGACATAGGATGACTGCTCGGTTGGCACTGCTGAATTAACTGGTCTCGGTACGTGTACTTGACAGTGAGCGGCCATATTTCAATGGCCTCCTTATCGGGCAGTATAAGCTACTGCTGGGAGGTGAGAGGTTTCGGATAAGTTGTGTATATGTGTGGGAGTTGCCCCACTGATGCGGCTGTCATTAGTGAAGTCATATGTCGAGATATATGCATTTGGCACATGACTGAATAGCTCAGGTTTGTGTGCTCTCAGGTCCTTCTACTGGATGCCCTCAATATTAAGTGTCAGGTGAACCCAGAAGTATTCTACAGGTGTGGGGTTCTGCAGATTTTCATTAAGGAAGGGACTATGCTCTATCGATGGTGGGGCTGGATGGTTGCATGGAATGCTTCTGGGAGCTTTGCATTGTGTTATACATTACACATTTTTGATTGGAGGCTGCACCCTAAGTACTTTTTTTTTCCTTCAAAAAAAGCCATTTGGTGCATTTGTAGTGATGAAAGAGTATGTTCTTGTTGTGACAGATTACTCTCATGCCAGCCAGGTGGGGTCAAAACTTTGTTCAGGTGTTGCAGGTGCTGTTACATCGATCACTGTTGCAGCCCCACTGGATACCATGAAGATGCACATTCAAAATGCCAATTTTGAGAATAAGGTCCGATGTGTCACAGTTGTGAAAGACATGATACAAACCGAGGGCATGACTGCCTTTTTCAAGGGACTCACTCCAAAGGTATATATAATATATTTCCATCCCTCCACATGTGTTTTCATTCATCTCATTAGCCCCGAGTTGTGTTTGGTGTGTAGATTTTGGTGGTGGGTCCGAATCTGGTATTCAGTTACACCCTGGTACAGTCACTCGTCCCTCTGTTTGGCAAGTATGTCAAGATTGAAGGGATACATGGTCATGCTATAGAGAAAAAATGTCGTAGATATCTCACAGACACAGACACACACCAAACCCCCATAGATTTTCATACAGTATTGTATTCCGTTTTCAATAGATTATTTTCCTAGACAAGATTTTCCGCTCTTGAATGGCATGATTTAAACGACAATAAGTCCTCAAAAAAAAAAAGGTACATACCATGGGCTTGATGCCGATGTCCATTCAAGTTTCACCATTGGGCTGAAAGATGGTTAGTCTACAGTGTGGAAAATGAGATCAGACACATACCTCCATAGACCTATGGTGCGCGTCACTTAGTCACCGTAATGTTGTGACAGAGGCCAAATTGGGGAGGCAACCTCGGATCTGGCACTTAGCTGGCACTCTGCATGGGGAGAGGGGGTACCCGGTACCCGGTGGAAACAATTCGAAAGTGCGAGCATCGGATGTGACATTGGGTGGATGCATATAATGGAGGAATAGGTGCATGTGATACAACTTCACATCCAGAAGTTAAGTTCACGAAAATACAAATCCCATAGATGGGTACTAGAGGGTATGGCAGCTCGGTTTAATAATTGATTACATAATAGACACCTTCCTTATATGGTAATTGATTACCTAATAGACACCTTAATAAGGAAACCAGCCAATTCATTCGGTGTCTGGTATAAAAACTCGGCAACCAGAGGGTCTTATGGAAATCTGGTTGGTAGGTCTCTCCTGCATATCAAATAGACCATTTCCACCTGGTCAGAATATCCCTAACATGATCGGAAGTGCATGAATTCAAAGTTGTGGTGACTAAGTGATGCGCACCATAGAGGAATTTAGCATACCCTAGCATGCCACAGGCAATGAAGCGGAGGATCCTACACGTGAAGGCTAATGCAAACAAAGTAGTTAGAAACCCCAGCAACATCTCCATAATGCCAAGCTTGAGCCAGCCAAGCCCACAAAAGAGATGGATCTCTTCATATGCATCAGGGTCATCTTGGGGCCTCGATGTGGGGCTCCTCAACCATTTCTCACACAGGGTGTATGGCACCTAACATGATGCAGAACACAGTGACACCAGGGCACCACATGTCCCAACACCCCCACATTTTGAATGCAGTTGCGAGCAACATGTGGGTGTAGTTTTGGTTAGTGGTTATTGCTTAGTGGTCACTGCTTGCATAGCAGTGGTTGGTGTGACATGTGGGGGTATCACCCAGGCTGTAGGGCACCCGATACAATGCATGTCATGGTAACACCGGCACACCCCCATCTACACATCCTCATACATGGGTGCCGGAAGGTGGGGTGCGTGGGTGTGGAATGTATCATGCATGGTGGAGGAAGGACATTGGTGTGTGGTGGGTGCACAATGTAAACATGCAGCATGCCTAGCACATGCCAAGGTCTATCCTCCATCATGCACGATGCAGCAACACCAATGCACCACACATCCTGAAAGCCCCACATGTGAGAGTGTCAGGAGGTGGGGTGCTCAGGTGTTGCTGTATTGTGTCAGGTGCCAGAATCGCCTACCTCCATGCATGTGGGGGCATCTCCCAGTCTGTAGGGCATCTGATACAATGTACAATGCGGCAACACTGGTGCACCACATGTGAGGGTGTTGGGATGTGTAGTGCATTGGTGTTGCCATAGTGTGTGTGATGGAGGATAGACCTCTGCATGTGCTGGGCATGCCAGTGTGCACTCTGTGATGGGTGTGGTCGGGAGCATGGTGTTGGTGAGAGGCAGGATGTACATGTGCTGGTGTCACCTGTGTGACCAGGATCTACGTACCTTAGTGTAGGAAATGGATTGTTGGCCTGTGAAGGGAGGGTTCCATTACAAATTATAAAATAGATATTTTGATTGCGCACCAATACTGGCACACAGCCCAAGTGTTATATCCGTGATATAACTCCAACATCCCAGACATCCGACATAGGGTGCTACGAAAGAACCCTACTCTGAACCAAGTCCGAACCTACATTGCCACCTCCGAGTCCAACTAGTACCATTGACCTCGGACCTCCGGCATCTTCCTTTCTTATTGAACAATAGTTTTATTGTAACACAAGATGTATATTCTCTTGTACTCCATTTTCATTCATCTTATTGTTCTCTAGACTATTCCTAATTAGTTACAATAAGGATCGCATGTATAAATACCTCCAGACTTCTGTACTATATCTTAGTTCCAATATCAACTTAGTATTCCCACTCACTCTCTGAACTCTGAAACTTATCTTCTCCAAACCTCCGAAATAAAGGACTGATGATCGAGGAGGATGCAATATTAAAGTTGAAGCCAAGTCCTTATGACTCCAAACACACGACTCGGACCGACTTACATCAGCTCAGACCTGACGTGAACCCGGACTCTAACACCAAGCTCCATACCGTCCCAGGGCATGCCCAGGCAAGTCTCTGCAGCCCACCAATGGGTGCAACCGGGGTCTATGTAGTGTAGGATAGAGAGTGTGTGTGTCAAGAAAAAAAGGATCGTCCAGACACAATGGACGATGTGGTGACACCAGTGCATCTCACATCCAGACAGCCCCATATGTAGGGATGTCAGGAGGTGGGGTGTGTGGGTGTGGGCTGCATCGAGGAAAGACATCGGAGTGTGGTGGGTGCACAACACAAAGATGGGTTCACCGAGCACATGCCAAAGTGTTTTCTCGACACAACACCAGGGCACTGCACATTTAAACAGCCCCTCACATGGGAATGTTTGGAGGTGCAATGCACGGGTGGTGAGAGAAGGAAAGGGAGACATGAGGGTTGAACCAGTCATATGACCAGGCCATGCTCGAATTCTGAAATTTGCATTGTAGGAACAGATTATATAAATGCTGACAAAAAACACCCACAAGCACCACAACTGAAATTTATACTACAGATTTGATAAATATGAACCTTTTTTAGCTTTATTCCTTTATGCCTATATCTAATAAACTGTCAGATAATAAGATGACTAAACAAAGATTCACTGATGGCATGTTTTGAGTAGATTATATATATGATACAAGGTTACTAATATATGCTTACATATCCATCCTTTGTTGGATCTGTCTTTAACGGAAGGAGATATAGCTGTGGATTATTAATGTTTATAGAAAGGAAGACTGAAACCATTCGGTCATTTCATGCCATTTTGTTTGAAAGTTAATAGAACCTCTTCAACCTGTGAAATGCTTTGGGATAAAACAGGTCATGTAAAATTGCTAAAAGAAAAATTGGCTATCAGGCAGTTGCCCCTTGTTGGAATAATTTGACTGGCATCTGCCCATCATCTACCCATGGTTGCAATGGTACATTAGTCACACATTGTTTGTAATTCCTCATTTTTTCCAATGATCCATGACTTCAACTCAAGCCAAACAGTTGTTCTTTCTATGATCCTTGATCAGCCCCATTGAAATTTCAACAGCCCTGACCAACCCCAGTTGCAGAACTGCTGTAGCAATATCAATTCAGATCAGACCAGTTATATATTTCTGGTAATATAATATACAAGTATACAGAGTGCACAACACACTTCAATGAATCAAAATCCATTGAAAGATTTCATATGGTGTAATACAACCAAGACAAGTCATTTCTACTTGATTGTTGTTTCTTTTGTAGTACACCTTGCAATGGATTTTAATTGATTACAGATTCTTTTTGACATTTGTGTACATGTGTATTACGTTTCTAGAAAATATCTCACAGATCTGATTTGATTTGGTGTTACCAGAACAGACTTGCATATGGAGTTGGTTAGGGCCAACTGCATGAAAACAAGTGTTGATTTTAGCCATTTTACATGATCTGTTTTATTACAAGGCATTTCACATTGGGTTAAAGAGGTTCTATATTAATTATCAAACAAAATGGCTACAACATGACCTTATGGTTGTAGTTTCCTTTGGTGTGCATGAATAGTTTTAAATTTGGTGCATGCCTTATATACTGCAAACTGGTATAATACTTTTAACCAAAGATTCAGCAGCATAATTGCATACCTGTACATGAATTTCTTATTTGGATTATCAAGAATGTAGTCAAGTCAATTATAATAACAATGGACAAATCCTCACTACCAATTATGTCTTCAAGCTCACTGTAAACAAATCACCAAAATCCTGTGCCATTGCAATAATCCCCTACCCTTTCAAAGCAAACAGCCTTATAAGAGGAGAATATTGTCCTAATAGTCAGAGAACATATCACCAAAATATTCTTGGGGGAATGAGAATGCTGTGAAGACCAAAACATGACCCAAAAAGTCCCAGGAGATATATAGTGAAACAGAGAGGCCTTTCCTCATTTGATGTCATATTATAGTACTCAGTAATGAGTGATTGATTCAGAGATGAACTAGAGTTATGCCTCACTCATTTTTTATTAGGCAGTAATACAAAAGTTTGGATACTAGATATATATGTTATATACTTGAGAATACTTCCTCTCCCTCTCCTGTGGTCTTAATACTAGGCCTATTTCAAAAAAAAAACTTTTTAGTATGTTCTCCAATTTGGTACTATCTCTCCTCCTTTATGACTCGAGTCCCAGCTCCACCCCCCTCTCTCCAGGGACTCCTTCTTAATTACTGTGATGGGGAATAATGGTTGGTAGGTAGACTAGCTATTATGGTACAAGGTCTCGTAGCTATAGGATGTATAACTACTATTTTATGTACCTATATGCTCATACACTGGCGATGCGCAACAGGCCGATCAGGTGTAAGTGCTGGTCCGAGGAGCTGGTGGCGATGTCACCATAGGTCGTGTAGGTTGATTGTGGATGATCCACAACAGTAGAACAGGTCAATAGAGGTGTGAGTGTGATATATAGTACCTAAATAATTATCCCTGCTGGGTCCGCAGCCTTGAATGATGACGAGTAGCAATTTGACCCAATGTGGCTTGACATCATGTGAGTGCGTCGAGTAGATATCAAATATAAGTGTAGGGGGTTTACGGTATGAGAGACTGGTAATATTCATTGTAGTTACTTTATCTTTATACAAGTGAATCCTGTAACTAAAATATGATCCGTAATTAACAGATTTTGTGGAGCATATGCAGGGTCGGCCCACTATGGGCTGCCCTGATGGAATCTTCATAGAGATATGACACCTGTCAGTGGTGCCATTTGAATAGAACAATTTCTCCCTTTGTTCCCTTCTTGTCTGCAACATTTATCACCTCTCTGAGCCGTGTCTCGTGTCTCATTCTTCTGTTTCTCAGTCATCTGTCCTCGGTGACTGCATATATGTATCCCGGTTCCTTCAGTTCTCGTTCCTTTACATGTGAGTCTCTTCCCCTATGTTCTTTCTATCTCCTCCTGTCTGTTTTCCCTTTGTCTCCTTCCATATTCCATATATTTTGGCTCCTCTGGCCCCTATGTCTCCTGGTCATCCGGGCGCTTAGCGTCTAAGTCGCTGCCGGTTTGAGTCTCTCACACAGTAACTACTAGTAAGTCTGTGTTCTGTACTACTTTCCACTGCATGCTCACTAATACCTTTTCTGTACACTACTTTACACTATTCTTTCCATGTTATACAATCAATATATGTTCAAATGTGTTTTAGTTGTTTTCTCATCCCTCACTCCCTTCTCTCCATTCCTTCCACCATTTGTCACAACACTCCTTACTGACAGAATTAAGAGCCGGAAATGTAGAGTAAAAATAAAGAAAATTCTGCAATTTAAGCAGAAGACAAAGAAAATAAAGATTTTAAATTTTCTGGGGCAATGGAAGATGAAAATTTTTTTGGTTACATTTGTTTTTACAGAATATACACTATATATGATACACATAGGAGGTACAGAAACTCAGAGAGACATGGTTACATGAGAAAATGATGCACATATGACATCATGAAGGAAATATTTTTACACAAGGGATTGGGAGAGAAAAATATATCGAAATACAATAGAAAACATACATATAGACTATGTGTCGCAAAAGCGAACACTTTTGTTAAGAAGAACATTGTGCCACGCTCAAGCCGGTCCAATGACCGCACGCAGGTGAACGGGCACTTCGCTTCGTCCTAATCGGGATGGAGATAATTATCTTGTGTTGGGATAGTCGGAATAAATAGAAACTTGAGTGGGAGGTTAATAGAATGATAAGGAAAGTATTTTGAAAAATAGAAGTCGATAAGAAAAAGAATGATGGATTATGATGGTTTTTGACATAAGCGCCGGCGGCGATGTATGATGACCTATAACTAAATTTCTCGTTTGCGCGAGTGTTAGTTAGTTCAATATACTAAAAGATAAAGTACTACACTATCTAATAGCCAGTATTAGATACTGTAATACTCTGTCTTCGCTTGTATATACGTTGGAATGCGTGACTGCACGTGATGTCATGCGGGGCTGTCGGTGAAGAAAATCATAATAGAAGTCGATGTAGGGATCGTAAAAATGTGGAAAAATACTAGAATAATTGCTATGATGCATCTTGAATATTTTATCGAAGAAAATAGCCATATAGGCTCGACTTCATTAAGATCGGCACGAAATACTGGATTTGTATGCATATTGCGCATATATGCATACCCGGTGACACGGATCCTCGAATAAAGTCGCAATAAAACCATGGCAATATACCATGAACATATCTACTCGTAAACATGTCATAAAGATCATAAGTTTCATAAAAAATCGTTAAAAATGTATATTTTTCTGCTCAATAGTTCACAACACTTACTTCTTGCCTAACAGATTTGGTCCTTCAGCTCATATCTAACAATTATATTTTTTCTGGATATATCTGATAATATTTATAAGGACTGTACTGAATATCAGTGAATAGTATGAAGATTGCTATAATAACCATAGCTGCCTTAACAATCACTTCATTCAGATAAAGACTTCTGGAATATGGCTTAGAACTTAAAAATTTTATATGTCAGTACAGGGGTTAACCATGTGTTATGGACTACACCTTAGACTAACCTAATCAACAGCCATTGCCATTCCTGGAGATTTCCAGCCTCAGTCATTCACAAACAGTTTCCTCAACTGCCTTTCCCCAATTCTGCCCTAACAACCCAAAGTTCAGCAACCCCAACCTTCTGCAACTTCCATAACCAAGGCTCCACCCTTGCGATAAGTGTTCCGTAAAGTCATTGCATACCTGACCCCCTTGTTTTTACTTTTCTATTGACCCCTTGTATTCCCTCTCCCCCTTCTCCTTGACCAGACAGTAGATAGTATAAGGTGTAGCTACATGTATATAACCCCCAGTTGACTAGACTATTTGCCAATACAAATATCAACTTAATTTGTGTGCTACGTTCCTATTCAGTTCTGGCACTTTCTGACTTAGTCCCTTTGCCTTTCTGACTCTCCAAAATTAGGGACAGATGATCGAGGAGGGTGTAACACATAAGTTAAAGCCAAGTCTCTCTGACTTCAAACACTCAACCAACTAAGTCATACCAGCCAAATACTATGACTGACCCTACATCCACGGCACTTCCCATCTGCTTCCGTCCTTTCTGCCCCATCCATGACTCTATGACCCCAACCACCTACATCTTTGGAATCTTGACCCCCCTTATGGAACCCTTCAAGAACCTCCAGAAATCCTCCTGGAACTATTTTATTAAGTGTCTGAGATGTGGATTTAACAGTATATTCGTACTCACACTCCTGATTGTCATAAGAGACAAGACATATGCATGAGTCCTACAGACAATTACCAGACCCTTCTTCTACCATGCACCCATATCTCAGAATCCACCACCCACTGGTCTCAACCTCTCTACACCTCAGGACCCCTCTGAACACCCAGGCAATGCACCAAGTCTCGCCAAAGCTGTCACCATGCTGACAAACAACCTTACCATCTCTAGGAAATCGACTTTCCCCACAAAGGTCTGGAACCTAGACCTCTTTGACAACTATAACCCAAGGAAACTACAAACCTTCCTCGTGCAGTGCAATCTAATCTTCCATGATTGCCCTCATGCCTTTAACCCTGATAGTACCAAGGTATCCTATACACTGTCATACCTGACTGGAATTGCCCTGGACTGGTTTGAACTAGCCTTCACTACCCATGAAAAGCTTCCTGGCTCCATGACTATCACAAATTCATTTCCAAACTTAAGACCAACTTTAGCCCCCATGACCCAGAAGGTGAGGCTGAAGCAGACCATGAAAAACTCTGCATGCACAACAACCATCACATCACAAAATACATGATTGAACTCAACCAGCTTGCCTCCTGTACCCACTGGGATGACTCTGCTCTTTGCCACCAGTTTTACAATGGACTCCCTAGAAGAATTAAGCACAAAATCTCCAGGGTAAGGAAAGCCATTTCCCTACTCCAGCTCCACCTCCTATCCCAGTCCTTTGACACTTGACACTGGGAATGACAATTGAAAACCACCAAGGGACCTACCTAAGCATCTGGCAACCAATACCTGCCCAAACTTGGAAAGACAGGAAACACCGAAGGAATAACAATGCCATCTCGAACAGGACCTCTGCCTCTTTTGTAGCAAGATAGGCCACATGGCCAAAGAATTGTTAGGGTATGATTTTATTCCCCTGCATTTGTTTTTTGTTCTTGCACTTGTGTCAAGCTTTGGTAATGCTGAAGATGCAGGTGGGGAATGGCAAAGTCCTGTAGGCCAGGAGTAGTAGCTTTGGCTTCAATATACTCGTGCATTGTGCCCTATTTGCTGTGCATGCCACCAATTTGGGACAGAGAAAGTACTTGGGGGGGTGCCAAAAGTATCGGCCTGAGTAGAGGACTTTACAGAGGAAAGAGAAGGGAAGGGGCCTAAGCCTAGTTGATACCCAGAATGAGGAAGTATGTACATACATGTCCTACTTATATAGGTTAAGAAGCAACATGTGGAATAAGAAATGTGGAACAATAATGTATGCAGAGCATGTGGGTATTGTTGTCACGACCGTGCATCGTGCTTTGACTTACTCGGCAGTACCGACCAACCGACCCCCATTCACATCACTCCATGGCGTACGGTTTCGGTTCGGTACACCCGGTTTATCACCCAGTTCATTACCCTCCTCCCCAACCCCTATTCTTTGTCAAACCTACACTCTCTTCCTTTCCCCCTCACTCGTTTACCCATGGGACGATCACTATTCCCTGCCACTCACTCACGTCCCTATTGTTTTATTCTCGGCCATTCCTCATTGTTCTATTTCTTTCCCACAATCTCACCGCTTCTTCTATTATCTTACCCTCTTATTATTCTATTCTAATCATTGTGGACTATGCCTCCACATGGTCTTCATACCTTATTCTTTTTTCCATGTCTTATGCCACCCTTATTCCACATTCCACCCCCCAGCCTATATAAGTAGTTGATACGTGTACATAGTTCCTCAGTCTGAGTATCAACTAGGCTTACGCCTCCCTACTCTCCTCCTTCTGTTCAGAAGTCCTTTCTCGGGCCGATGTCCTCGGCATTCGCCTGAGTATCCATTCTCGTTACAAGTCAGTGGCACGCACAGGAGGCAGGGCGCAACGCACGAGTACGTTGAAGCCGAGCCACCCTGACCGGCCTGCAGGACTTGGCCGGTTCCGCCAGTACCCTCGGGAGTACCGGGTCCTGACAGTATACTCAGACTGACACTACCTCCTGTGCCCTTACTGCTGAACGATTATGACCCTACAATCCAGATCTACCACCCGCAAAGCGACTAATGCCCCAGACACCGAAACTAAGGAATCCGTAGAGGTGACTGAGCCAAAAGAGTCGGCAGGTGCTGGAACTGAGGTTAAGCTTAATGCCTCTGCCCTTCTTAATCCTAATTCTTTGGTAATCCCTCTATCTTCTATTCTGATACCGAGTTCCTCGGCAACTCCCCTTCAATGTCTGATCGATTCAGGTTCTACCCACTGCTTCATAGAATCTTCCTATGTTCGGGAAAATAAAATCCCCACCACTTCTGTGGATTCGATTCCCCTTAAACTATTTGATGGCACTACTAACGCGGTTATTACCGAGTCTGTAGAGGTACCAGTCAAGTTCCCAACAGGACAACTACAGTCCATCCATATGTACGTTACGTCACTAGACTCGTCTGTGTCGGTAGTACTCGGTCACAACTGGCTCACCCGCTACAATCTGTTGATTGATTGGGTATTGGGCAGTATTACGTTCCGAAAAACCGCTAATGACCCTAGGTGCGTCCCGAGGCCGACAGTTCAGCCGGCATCCGCCGCTGCTCCACAGCCTCAACCAGGATCCTCTCCGAAATTACAAGCCCCGCGAATCGCCCTAGTCAATGCAGCCGCCTTTGTGCGAGCCTGCAAACTAGAAGGCTCGCAGGTTTTCCGTCTGGACCTTTCGGCCATCGACGCCGTCTCGGCACGATTGGCCAAGGCCCCATCCTTTCCGTCCGTTCCCCCCGATCTGGTCGACCTGGAAAACGTCCCCAAAGAGTATCATGAATTTGCTGACGTTTTCAGTAAAATAAAAGCTGACACTCTAGGACCCCATCGACCCTACGATCTCAAAATCACCCTGGAAGATGGCGCCAAGATGCCTCATCCACCCCTCTACTCGTTATCGCAGTCAGAACTAGAAACCCTGTGCGAGTTCCTTGAGGAACACCTGAACATGGGGTTCATCAGGGCCTCCCGTTCCCCGCACGGGGCGCCAATCCTGTTCGTCCGAAAGAAAGATGGCTCCCTTCGGCTGTGTGTTGATTTCCGAGCACTAAACAAAGTGACTGAGAAGGACCGGTACCCTCTCCCTCTAATCACTGACCTATTAGATGCCCCCCAAAAAGCTCGAATCTATACGAAGATCGACCTTCGGCACGCATACCACCTGATCCGAATTGCCGAAGGAGAAGAATGGAAGACTGCCTTCAAGACCCGGTACGGGTCCTACGAATGGCTAGTCATGCTGTTCGGCCTCTCCAACGCCCCTGCAGCTTTTCAGAGGTTTATGAATGATATTCTCGGTGACCTAATAGACCATTGCGCCGTCGCCTATATAGACGACATACTGATTTATTCAGACTCACTCGAGGAGCACCGAGAACATATCCGAGAGGTGCTCCGTCGACTCAGAAAAAACGGCTTATTTGTCAAAGCCAGCAAATGTGAATGGCACAAAGACACGGTCGAATTCCTTGGCTACATCCTACGTACCGACGGACTCACCATGTCCGACGACAAAGTCAAAACCATCCGCAAATGGCCTGAGCCACGAAAGGTCAAGGACATCCAGTCCTTTCTAGGTTTTGCCAATTTCTACCGTCGCTTCATATTTAACTATTCAGACATAACTGTACCCCTTACCCGGCTGACATGCAAAGGCACGACATGGGCTTGGACCGAAGACTGTCAAAAGTCTTTCGACCTGCTCAAAACG
>QLPI01003648.1:0-15187 GCA_003314275.1 Chroogomphus rutilus | reverse complement strand
GAGTTGGATAGGATTATTAAGACCCTGTTCCAATGCACAACAGTGAAATTTCTACACCTTACACATGGAGGGCACGCTGGTATTCTTGTCACTCTGATTGAGCGATCGAAAGAATTTGCGACGTCTGGTTGCTGTACGAAAAAAACAAAATTAATAGTCAGGCAAAGATGACAACTCTGACTCACGTTTTTTGAATGTGGGTGGACAATCATGAATATGAAATCCTCCATAAGGATGGCGGTCCGAAGATTCCAATACGACATCCGCACACATCAGCTTGGGCCCGAAGACATTGCTCAAGGACCTTTCGAGCGGAACACGTGGCATAGTGTCATCCTGATCACTGAAGTCTTTCAATGCAATGTCGTGCTGCACATCTTGACACGAAGGTTTCTTAGAAGCAACATGACTTCTATATGCCGATAACGCTTCCCGAACGCGGGTAAGGGTGGACGATTCCTTCGGTACGTTATTTGACACAAAGGTGTGTGGTGGGCCAGATGTGAAGATCCCTTTCTTCCCTCGCTCAGGCTCGGAAATACCATCCAAGCACATAAGTTTCGGCCCGGGGACCTGGCTCAAGGACTTCTCGAGAGGAGTGTGGAAGGTTGCTACCTTGTTCAATGAAAATTTCTGCCTTTTTCTGTGTGTCTTGCTTTGTAGAATCCTTCGAAGCGACGTAACTTCGATACACAGATAAGCCTGCGCGGACGCGAGTTAGAACAGCCGCTTCAACGGGATCCAAGGTGTTTGGGAGAGTCGGATGTCCGGATGGGAGGTACTCACGCGGATCATGATCGTGTTTCAGTGCGGTAGTACTGATCCCTTGCATTTTGCTTGTAATTGAACCTTTTCTGGTTCTCTCCCTGGACGGTCGTCTGCGTGGTTTAAATTCTAGACAAAAATGAATATTCATGCACAGGATTCGAGATGAAAAATATGACTTACGTTCTTCTGAAGTGCTTGGGAAATCACCGACCTTAAACACTGTATTATGATGGCGACCCCCGAAAATCCCCTCCAACTTCCGTCCCTCCAACTTTCGCTTCACATCCACAGAGGGTAGGGAGATATTTGGTGTCAAGGTTGGGGGGCTGTACGCATGGGTATGGTTGTACACGAGTCCCTTTTCAGCAGTCGGCAGCACGTGAGTAAAAGGCCCGACAGCTCTCTGATGGTTCAAGGATCAAACCATAGTCAAAGGCGTTACCGTAAAGTTATGGCTCACCGCTCCATCTGTTCCTGGGGTTGATGAATTCATCTCCAATGCAGACTGAAAATATAGGAGTACATCCCTGTCTCCTTCCTTAACATCTGATTGGATAAGAATTCGGAAGGAAGTGATATTTGGATTCGACACCCCAAGGTTGAATAATCAGAGATGGCCTGGAGTAAGTTCAATCACCGATCTGGTGACTGAACTTATTTGAGGCCATTGCAAATTATTTAATCTTGGGGTGTTACATCGACACATCACTCCCTTCCGAATTCTGATTCAATCAGATGCGAAGGAAGGAGACAGGGGTGTACTTCTAGATTTTGACTCTGGAATGGAAACCAACTCGACAAGATTTAAGAGCATATGACCTCGCGCTTTGATTCATTTTTCCTCCATTCTGTACACTTTTCGCTCACAAGGTTTCAAAGGCTCCAAGGGCTTTTTGACTCTCCGTCGTAGTCTGTAAGCACAGACAAAACGAAGAGACGTTGGTCTGCTATTCTGAGAATCCATCTGGGCTACTCTTCAAATCCATGATGGGTACTCCACATTGGGAACGTAAGGAGATCGCATGGTATCCAAGTCTTCCGGTGGGAAACATTGTTCATAGCGCAATTTCATACGGCTGATCATACGCAAATCCTGGAACCTGGAAAAATTACTGAGTGAAGCTACCGGCACCTCACCGACAAGCAAACATCTCCTTATATCAAGGATTTCGATGTCGGTGCATTGCTTGAGTGGCCAAATCAGAGGGTCATTATAGGCAATACGGTCCTCCTCATATACGAAGGGATAATCACCTGAACCACAAAAGGAAATTCCGTTCCAAACATGTTTCCATATAGTGAAGGTTTCATCGGTGATCCGCTAGATAAGGTTAGGGTTCACTCCGCTCATCTGGAGACAGCACCCAACACTTTAATTCTGTATTGGTGAGTGGAAGATTGCATGCGGTTTCTGTCGTCCACAGCCATTTCAGCGACCATTCGGGTGAACTCGCTGGGAAGGAGCTGGTAACCTCGATTATCGTCCATTTAAGCCTTCGACAAATCATGAGGATCATTATTGGTTTGGTTACCGAGGGAATCTACATGTTACTCACAAGTCGTGCTCAAGAGTGACTGTGGTAAGGTAGAAGGCAAGATACAAAATGCCCCTTGTCTATTGTCTGAAAATTTCAGGTAGAAAACGTGTCATGTTGGTCATCTATATAACGTAAATGTATTAACCGCCGTCCAATCCCCGATTGCCGATACACAGTCATGCGAGAGAGTGACAGGAGTCCAATAGGCGGTGACGTTATCTAATTGATTCAACCTACAATTGAAACCCCCGCTGCCCCTTCAAACCTTTACACAACTCGGCCTTCGGGGACCTGTAAACGGTCCTATTCTAAACGCTTCTATGAGTCTTTGACAATCGATGATTTCCTTGTGTGTCTGTGCTCTTCTGAAAATGGTTTCCCGGTCAAATCCCCAGAGTATCTACGTACCCATAAATTGACTTTGCCCGTCTAAGCATAAACTTCCACAAGGGTGTATATTCCACTGACCTCTTCTTGAACCACTCGCAATATATCTCCTATATTGGTTCTGACACGATGCCGACCCATGTAGCAGTGGCTATTGCCTCATTTTCTCTTGGAACTTTCCCACCATATAGGTCATGTCTAACGGGCAACAACGGGGGGAGGGTTTAACCTTTGTTGTAGTCGTCGGCACACAACCTTTGTGTACCACCACTCTACCGCTCACACCCGCACCTGCACCCGCACCTGCATCACCCACGTCCTCGACCTCGCTCCCGCTCCCGCACCGGTACCTCTACCTCTCGCACCCATTTACTAGCGTTGTGGCTGAGACTATGCCTATCCTGATGTGTGGGACGTATAGTGCACGATCAGCTCCCTGGCTTGGGTCCCTCCTCTGGTGAGTGAGTTTTGGCATGAAGGTGTGTTGTTTGGAGCATTTTTGATCATAAAATTGTGCATTTTTTTAGGATTACATATGTGGCCTGCACCCAGCTGTGCACTTGGACTTGCACATCCTTCCACCTCCTCTATACTCCACTGTTGATACACTCCTTCACGCACAGCAAGACGCTTTGCATCCCACACTGTAATACACATGTGCCCCATGCTGTAAGATCATATCCATTGAGTGAGGTTCTCCTGACATTACCTCCTTCTAAAATGTGGTGTCTCTGATATATGAATTCCAATGGATTAGATGAGCATATGCACCCGAAAAGTAGTGGCTGTGATAGAGTGAATACAACAAGAGGCATGAGGATGCATGTGGTAGAAGTTAACAATAAGGTTTAGTGCTTGGCATTCACTTTTGTTCTATTACAAGTTTTCCTCATAGTCATAGGTTTTTATTTGATGAAGAATTGTAAGAATTTCATTCTCATTCAACTATCTAGTACCTGTTCTGCATGAAAATGTTCCTTGTTCTCATATAGAGCTACCAGTGGGAGGGGAGCTTGGCATCTATCTATAATACAGTTGGGTGATACAAGGGTCAGCTTGAAAACTAGGAAGACAGGGTGAAGATAATATGCTTGAGACCTGATTTGTTCTTCTATGAGATAGGGACAAAGTCACCTATGTACCAGTTTTTTTTATATAGGCAGTTGGTATAGATGTTGCTTGCATCAAGATAAACTTTGTCACCAGGTGCAAACCTCACTGCCAGTTTGTGTTGATGATTATAGTAGGTTATCATGTCTTCCTTGACTTTTGCTAGGGCCACCTTGGTTTCAGAGAGGGAACTTCTCATGTGTTCCCTGAACTTGTTAATGGAATGGAGATGCAATGAAGGTGGTATAGTTCAAAGCCCATGTGTGGGTGGCAATGCAATAGCTGTATATATGCAACTGGTGACATGTATGACAAGCAGACAATCGCCTATAAGTAGAATACACTTGTAAAGTGATAGTTCAGACTAGCTTATTAACTCTCACCTTAGGTTGTTGCCACTGCACTGATACTATAACAGGATACTAGTGCAAATTCTAAAACCATCAAACCTGATCTCTTGTCCAAGCTTATGCTTTGATGGGCAAAGTCAATTTATGGGTACGTAGATACTCTGGGGATTTGAGCGGGAAACCATTTTCAGAAGAGCACAGACACACAAGGAAATCATCGATTGTCAAATACTCATAGAAGCGTTTAGAATAGGACCGTTCACAGGTCCTCGAAGGCCGAGTTGTGTAAAGGTTTGAAAAAGTTGAGGTGCGGCGGGGGTATCAATTGTAGGTTGACTGAATTCGATAACGTCACCGCCCATTGGACTCCTGTCACTCTCTCGCATGGCTGTGTATCGGCAATCGGGATTAGAACCCAGCTAATACATTTACGTTATATATATGACCAACATGACACGTTTTCTACCTAAAATTGCCAGACAAAAGACAAGGGGCATTTTGTATCTTCCCTTTTACCATACCACAATCACTCTTGAGCACGACTTGTGAGCAACATGTAGATTCCCTCGGTAACCAAACCAATAATGACCCTCATCGTTTGTCGAAGGCTTGAATGGACGATAATCGAGGTCACCAGCTCCTGCCCCACCGAGCTCATCCGAGTGATCGTTGAAATGGCTGTGGAAGACATAAACCGCATGCAATCTTCAACTCGTTACCAAAGAATTAAATTGTTGAGTGCAGCCTGCACATGACCGGAGTGAACTCTAACCTTATCGAGCGGATCACACATGAAACCTTCACTATATGGAAACATGTTTGGAAGATCCTTCTGTGATTCAGGTAGTTATCCCTTCATATAAGAGGAGGACTATATTGCCTATAATGACCCTCTGATTTGTCCATTCAAGCAATGCAGGAGACGTTTGCTTGAAGGCGCGGTGCCGGTTGCTTCACTCGGTAATTTTTCCAGATTCCGGGATTTGCCTATGATCAACGGGTATGAAATTTGCTATGAACAATGTTTCCCGTACCTGCCGAACTTGACGCACTTCTACTTTCAGAGACCGGACTACTTGGACACTATGCGATCTCCTTACGTTCCCTATTTGAAATCCCCATCACTCTCCAGCCACCCTAAAATCTCTGGGTTCGAAGACTAACCCAAATATATTCTCAGAATAGCAGACAATCATCTCTTAGTTGGGTGTGTACTAACAGACTACGACGGAGTGTCATAAAGCCCTTGGAGCCTTTTTAAAACCTTGTGAGCGAACAGTGTACAGACTGGAGGGAAATGGATTAAAGCTCGAGGTCATATGTTCTTCATATTGTCGAGTTGGTTTCCACTGCAGAGTCAAAATCTAGAAGTACACCTCTGTCTGCTTCCTTCGCATCTGATTGAATCAGAAACCGGAAGGGAGTGCTGTTTCCATGTACCACCCCAAGACTGTATAATCGGAAATGGCCTCGAGGAAGTTCAGTCAACAGATCGGTAATTGAATTTATTCCAGGCCATCTCTGATTATACAACCTTGGGGTGTTGCATCCAAATATCACTCCCTTCCGAATCCTTATCCAATCAGATGTTAAGGAAGGAGACAGGGGTGTACCCCTATATTTTGAGTCAGCATTGGAGATAAACTCACCAACCCGTGGAACAGACCGAGTGCCTGATACAAGGCCCAAATAGATCCTCAGGGCTGATGGATGGAACATCATTGATGGGAAAGCACCTTTTGATATGATTCTTTTCTACATTCTTCTATCTTTTTCCAGGGCATGGCTCAAATCTTTTTTCTTTGCCCATATACCCATGTTCCATCATACACCCAACCATATGAGAATGGATCCCTATGTGAAATTTTCTAGTAACACAATTCTTTTTTTCATATAAATACCTAGATGTATCTACCTAAACAATACACAAGTAGAAATTCCCATTCCCATTAACCCTTGAAGTTACTCTCAAAAACTCTTACCTGCACAAATCTAATCCGCCAGCAGCTTGCAGACTATCATACAGGTCTTTTGGTATGGCCACGGTGGGTCCAAGTGCCTGGTTGGGATGCGGGGGTGCGGGAGTATCAGGGGTGGAGTGACGTGAGTTCCAGAGGTTTCCAGGACCTTCCAGTCGTGGTTGGACGGGGGGGATTGGTTGCGGTGGCGATCGGGCTGGGAGTTGCCCCGGCGGGTGGTGAGGCGTTAGGAATCGAATGTTGGGAGGAACCGCCGAGAGATGTTGCTGGGGAGATACAAGCCGTAGGATGCCCAAATCGTTTGGAATTTGCCATGTTCAGGAATGCGGCCATCCGCGCGTAAATGTAGGCCTCGACCATTCGGCTATGAGACAAATATCAGCATCGCTAGTGATTGAGTATACAGAAGAACGAACATGATTCCAATGAAAGCTTGTTGCCCTTCTCCGCGCGTATCGGCGCACTCCCATCGGGACCCACTTCAAAAATTGGTCCATAGTGTCCCACAGCGCGTGATGACATTTATTCTCAGCCATGTCCTTTGACCACATGGCGTAGGTGAAGTTCAAGAGGGCGTCAACCGCCTCGAACCGAGAAAACAAATTTGCATGCACGGCATAGGGCGACCGTGAGAGAGGGTACGGATGCGGTTTCCTCTGCAATTGTGCGCCCAGAGGAAAGCAGGCTGCATGGTTTCTGAGCTCAGCCGAATGCTTGAGCGACTTTCCGTGCATCGAATAGCGTTCGTGGAAGCGTGCGAAATCGGCGGCTCTAGGCTTGCCTCTGCGGTGGGAACGAGGCGGGCTCCTGTCCTCCAGGGCTGGGTGCATTCGCCGCGGTGGCGGCAGAGCCGGCGGGAACAGCGGTGGTGATGGCAAGGAGTGGCATCGGCTCATCTTCTTTGCCAGGTTTTGGTGATGGCGGGTGCTGATGGACGTCGGTGTGTTGAACGGACATGCGTTGCTGCTTGACCAAATCCATCGGGGGCTGAGCGTCTGGTGCGAGCTTGCGCTTACTGGACCCTGTGGAGGGCGCCACCGGGGAAGCGCTATGTGAGGCAGGGGGCGTTGGGGGAAGGGTAGGAGGTAAAAGAGGTGCAGCGACCGCAGAGTTGATAATCTAAGGAAATGGTGAGAAGGATGCAGAGCAACTGAGTGGCACGAATGGTCAATCGTACCTGGATATCCTTCTGAGAAAAGAAAATGAGATTACGAGGTGGATGGAGGCGACGACGAGGACTTACTGTCGACGGGAACGGGTGGAGGAGCGAGAGGGGGCAGTCATTGTCTCCCAAGAGGGAACATGCAAAGTGGATACATACAGTTTAGAGAAGTCAGGAACAAGGGAATGGATATAGGATGGCTTCAGAACAAACAAAAGTATATGAGAAATAATCAAATGTAACAAACCACTGTAACCCACAGAGACATAGAAGTGACAGATCAAGAATGGCAGCCTATATGCTAAGTGCTTATAGATACATGAGAAGTTGCAGGGCCAAGGGATGCTCACTGTACCTGGTGTAGGAAATGAGCTTAATAGACTGGTACAACTTCAGTAGGCACATGAGGGAAATTCAGAATTGTTAAACCCATGTGTCAGGCGCTTGAATAAGAGATACTGAGGGGTTTCTGTAGGCTTCCAACGGATTCCACAGGGGGTGGAAGTTGTTAGAACCAGGGACTATTGAGTCATTTTATATATATCTTCAACATTTCAACTGCAGTATCTCCCCCAATCACTCCCAGATCAGGGTGCAACTTTACACTGAAGTTTTATTCACCATGAAGAATATTCACAAATATTTTTGTGAATTTAGGAACAGGTTTTGCACCACACTGTCTATCTCCGGCCCCATACCTATCCCCAAGGGCTGGCTCACCTCATTTGGACATGTCGGGGGAAGGGGATATACTGGCATGTGGTTTCTCATTCAGTGTATCTTCCATTCTATTCTATTCCTATCCATTCCCCCTGTGAAGTTTTTGTCCATATAGTCTCCACCGTATATATGCGGGTGTACCACATGTCCGGCTGCATTGGGCCAGCTTCTAACTTCACTCCATGAAGTTTTCACTTATAAATAAGTTTTCTATCTTATATAAAGTACGAGCAACTTGTAAGGTAGAAGACAAACAGTTTCCGCTACATCACGTGACTGTGACAATGTCATGGTCACAGCACAAAATTTTTCATCATCTAAAAAAATTTTGAAAAAAAATTGTATTCAGCTATAGAAGATGGCAATTGTTTTGGAAAAAATGATTGTGCTACACTATACAATATGAGCCTTGTCCAACTCAGCTAGAATAGCATCTGGAAAGGTACGGTGACCTCTGTACTTCCGACTGGCCCAAGCTGCTTGACTACCTTTGAGGCCTTTCTGATATGCATCCATAAACTATAATGATCTTGTGGAGAATCTGAAAGAAACAAGTGTCAATGGCTGAATGAAACAGGATAAAAATGCAATAGGAGTATGACAGATAAGTGCATGACATACCTTCTCATTGAATCCAAAGGCACAGCATTCAGAGCAAGAATAACATTTCTTTCAAGATCAGCTTCTGATGATGATGCAGGAAACTCGCGGTACACCCTCTTAGCAAATCCCTAGCATTGTTCAATGAAGCTAACCTCACAATGGAATTTTGGATAGAAAATCATCTGGTACCCATGTGATTAAACAAGCTCCTCAAGTTTGGATTTCTGTCTAACAAAATCTGGTTCATTAAATAGAATCTGACGGCAACAGCAGTTGGTTTGTCCAGGTACACACTTGAACTGTTGGCATTGTGCCAATAAGTGTGTGGGATCTGACAGATGTGCTCCATGATCAATACGTTCCTGGATAATTATGCGCATGCCTTTAAACAAACCAGCCTGTGGATGGCCAATTGGAAAATACAATGATTGTGGGGTGCCATCAAGATATCACCCATCCTGCATTGGGACTTTGCGCACTGTGCCATTGGGATCTTTAACACTGCACAGGAAGTTGGAGGCTGCATCCTTAGGAGGTTTGACAGTCATGTGCTTGGCTGAAAGTGTATCTGAGTGATGTTCTGTGTGAGTTTTTACATTGTCATAAAAAAACACATGTGTGTCATCCGGGTAATCCTTATCCAGAATGTCCATAGCTTGATTTGCCTGTTTAAGGATTTCATCATTGGTGAAGTAACCATTGTGATTCTTTCCTGCTTTGAACATAACCCTAGTACTGTCATTGCTGATAATTCTTCATAAGCATGTTGTTTTCTTTGCAATATTGCTGGCAACTGACTCACCTATTTTTTGCTTGCAACCAGCCATAGTCTGGTGACACAAAATCTGCAACCATTTGTGATGGCCCTTTACCTTTTGCATATGGTTTTGCACTCTCGCTTGAGTGAACCCAACGTAGAACACGACGATCATGTGCATAAAAGGTTGACTCATCATGCACCCAGGTTACAACAGGCTTATCCAGGCCTTTGGCGGCCTTCCAAGTGGTTTCAAGTGTGCCATCCTTGGTCCATTGGTGCATATGGGGTCGGATGGAGGCCACAAATGGGAGAAAGATATTTTGTCGGTAAGCAACAACATCTTTACACTCATGGCCATCTTTATATTGACCTTTTGGCTCTTTCTTCCAACGGTAATCCATTTTTGCCATCCACCTGCATGCTGTTCATTCAGAAATCGACTTTTTCAAGTTAAGCCACTCCTTCATTTCTGGTGTATGAAGGAACTGAACCACATCCATGGCACAGACATACTTGCCTTTTGATTGCAAGTGCAAACAGATTTCTTGTGCCAAATTTTCATCCTCCAGAATTGTTGAATTGAATTTCCCATATTCATATTCTGGTAGGTTTGTTGAATCACTGATGAAATTGTGTGTCCACTCACGTAGCCATCTTGCCGTCCATTCTGGATTCTTGCCTACAATGCTTGCCACTTGCTTGGATGCTACAATCCATCCTTGGTATCCATTAAAGCGATAAATGCAGAGGAAGTTACCCATTAGCTCGAGGCATGTGCGAAGTGTATAATCAAAGCCTGGGCCCATATGGCCATCACCTGTCTTCCTTTCTGGCTGCAGAATTTGCTTAAGATCTGAAATTTGTAGGTTGACAAGGTCAGGATTTGGTGGTGGTGTAAATGGTTGTGATGGAGTCCACTTTGGGATAGTTTCAACATTGTCCTGAACAATGTCAGGAATGTCGCCCAGGTTATCCTCCTCTCACTCTGGCACATTAACTTGGGTAACCATAGGTATGTCATCTTCTTCCCTATCTGTGGTATCCAATGTTATACTCCCTTGATCTGAATCTGAATCTATTTCGACTTTCTTGAGAGCGGGTGGCTGCTTTGATGACATGCCACCAAGAAGGACACATATATCACCAAAACCTCCATCTTGTATTTTTGCTGTCTAGTCCCATTGTTTCTTTTTACTGTGCTGTTGTGTCTATATGGATTGGACTGTGCCTTTTTTCTTGTATAGTCCCCATTGCTTAGTTTTGTCACTGTTTTGTGATCCAAACAATTTTGCCAATTGTTTTTTCCCTTTTGCAAGCCACTTCTCAAGGCCATTGAGGTCATGCACTAGGACATCATTGTCCACTGACAGCAGAGACAAAGTGGATGCTGATAAATTTTGGCTTTGTGAGAAATCTCCACTGAATAAAGGGCTCTGGGCTTCCTCCCTATCTGAATCAGGTTGCACAATTTTCTGCTTCTGTAAGGAAATTCTTGTCAACAATTCATCCTGAATAGATTAAAAGGTCAAACCTTGATGGCATGGGTCCCAAGATTAGACACTGTCTGGCTTCTCTTGAGTTTAGGCATGTTCTAGTAGATTTTTGACAGCAACAGACACCCCAGACTGTCACTATTACCAGTGGGAATGACTTTCTATATATGGAATATTTCCTTATATAGGTGATTACATCAGCACAAAAAATTTGTGAGTAAAATTTTTTTGACAGTGTCAGACTGCTTGAAAAATGTGATTATGAATTTTGGGAAGATGTTTGAAAGTTTGGATATACTACAGTCGCGGACACTCAAAGTCTGCTTTTTTGATTCCGAGAGAATGGCTCATGTAAATATTTTAATTTTTACAGAATCAGATTCACACTCTGAAAAGGAGTTGATTTAGTATTTTTTTGGATTTTTACCGATAATTTTAGCAGGTGGCCAAATTTTGGGACCAAATTTCCAGTGATTGGCGTGGGTATTGGAAACCCGCGGTAGCGCGGGTTGTGGCTAATGTAATTGAGGTTCAGCGCCAACCTTGCTTACATCAGCTTGGTGTCAAACACACACATAGCCTCCGTCGGCCTGCCCACTGCACGACACTACCAACCTTCGACGGAGGGGCGCTACTACATACCCAACATCGGCCAAGTGGACCGGACGCTACCACATACACATACCCTCCATGGCCTGCCCACTGCACGATGCTACCACATACCCAACGTCGGCCGCATGCGGCGCGTGTGTAACGTATGCGAACACATACGATGCGTGCGTGTTGTACATGAATACAAACGACGCATGCGTGTCGTACGCGAACCTGTCGTAAATGTGCGCATGCGGCCGACATTGGGTATGTTAATGAGTCAAACATCTCATTCCCATCTATTTCCTTTTCATCTGCAAGCATGGAAGGTGTGACACCTTAATTATTTTTGTTTCACCCATCTCACCCAGAATTTGCTTGAAAGCTGAATCTCTGGATGCATCTGGGCAGAGCAGTCAGGTCTCGCCTGGGCTGTACATGACCAATCCTGACCCTGACTGCATTGGGGTTGCTGGTAGCCCCATCCTGCCTCCTGGGAAGCCCAGGTACACTTGCCTCTGTGTGTATGTCGTCTATACCTAAGGCAGATGTGTACCTTGGTGCACCTGAGGTAGGATGCTGTTTGCATTGGGGTTGCTGGTAGCCCCATCCTGCCTCCTGGGAAGCCCAGGTACACTTGCCTCTGTGTGTATGTCGTCTATACCTAAGGCAGATGTGTACCTTGGTGCACCTGAGGTAGGATGCTGTTTGCATAGGGGTTGCTAGGTCTATAATATTATTCCTCTGCCTGTGCTTTTACCTCTTCCAAAGCCTTCATGGCTTTCTCTGAGACACTCTGATGACCCTTCTGTTTTCTGACAACCCATGCTGCAGCCCAACCTGGTAGCCCATTTCTGTAGGCATCAATAAATTTCCAAGACCGATTGATAAATCTCCGAATGACTTCTGGAGGGAAGGAATCAAGAACCTCGAGAGCTTTCTCTTTTTCTGCAGCAAAATTTGCTTTTGGTTTCTCCCGATATCTGTATTTACACCATCCCCAGTACTTAGCCATTTAATTAGCTGATGATCTTTATAACATATGATATTGGACTTGCCATTTCATCATCATCCAGATCAGTGTAATGCTCATCCTCATGTTGTAAGCTTGTTTTCATTGAATCAAAATGGATGAGGAGCTCAAGGTCATTATCATCCTCATCCAATTCAGATTCAAATCTATTGCCTTCAGGACTTAGGGCAGAGGATCAGGGTAGAGTGGGGTTATGAGATGATTCTGTAGGGGCTGGAGATGCTTTGGGCTGGTTCCGAAGTCCAGATAAGTTCCTAGATTGCTTCTGTTTCTTAGATTTTGGGCTAGGCATGATGTTGCTGTAATTAGAGTTTCAGAGTTTAAATGTGAAATAATATGTTGTTGAATGTTGATTTTTTTACGGAATCATATTTGCATACTTAAAAGGAAGCATTTGGCAATTTTTCAAGATTTTAGGACAAAATTTGGGGGGGTGGCTAATTTTTGGAGGTCAAAATGGAAAAATTGCTGAAATCAAGGAATTGGCTCGTGAAAATATCATTGTAAAAATTCTAAAACATCCATTCTATACTAATAAAGGTATCCTGATAAATTCCGGAGCTTTAGAAATGGGTCACCAAAATAAGCGGACTTTGAGTGTCCGCGACTGTACATTTGCAATAGTGATTTTTTTCAAAAGGTAAAACCAACAATATGTACATATAGTTCTATGCCATTGATCTATGGTTTTAGAATAATTTTTTTGTCGATGTTGGCATATCCTTGTGTGAAATGGTGGATGTCACACTTGAGTCATATGACTATAGCAGAAACCGTTTGTCTTCTACCTTAGTAGAATAACAATGAATTGAAACACATTTCGTCCCCCATCACACTAGCCATTAGGCTACAACTAAAATCTACTCACTCGTGCTGAACCGAAGGTTAAGCACCGAGTGCATACTTCCTATTTGGGACTAGAACACCAGCTACTTGTCGTATAGTGAGGCCAGGCCACAGTTGGGTTTCCAACATCATATAATTATATTATACCATCACATATTATATTTGACTTGTGGGAGGACCACAAGTCTATAAATTGACGCTTTGGCACCAAGGCCGGATTCCTGGATTGGCACCTAAGGAGGGGGTAAACCTGGGACTCAGCTCCCAATAGATTAACTATAGAGGCGGATTTTCCCTAGTAATAAATACAGATAAAATCACAGTAAAATCCAAGGGATTACTATTCTATTTGTACCACTGACTCTCAGATATAATAGTGTGGGAAAACCCCAGGAAACCCTATCTGCCATACCCAACTACAGAAGTTCCAGGGCATAGGGGGTGACTGTAAGGGCAACCCTAGCAGTGTCTGAAAGCTATCACACAAGGCCTAGAAATGGGGGGATTCCTAAGTTTAGTCATCTAGCTATGTACATGAGGGAAAGGGGGCTTCATCTAGCAATGGGGGATTCCTAAGAGAAAAACCTAAAACCCCTTACTAGTGAGTCCTGCACCTGATATACCCTGTACACATGTATGGTTTCTCCAACATATCTTACCCTTCTGTTAGGTCTGGAGGTATGTTCTCCCAGTTGCCCATGGGCCTGGTCCCAGGTGCTTGGTTCAAAATCTCAAGCTCTCAGCTTGGTGCATGATAAAGATATCAGTGATCTGTTTTGTCTTAGGGAAAGGTATCTCAAATCTCCCCACCCATTAGCTTGTCTATCACTTTGATAGTTGATCCCTGGTCTCTCTGTTCCATACCTGACCTCTCTCTCCCATAGGTGCACCTCTTGTCACCTAGGAGTCTTGAGTCAGAAACACTAAGTTGTTGGGCCAAAACTTCAGTTGCAGGCCTGTGGGCAAAGTCATTTAGGCTCAGCTCAGAAGGAGGGACAGGTCACCCCTGACAGTGACCAACTGTGTTGAGGTGAAAAGAGCCACCACACTGGGGTTTGAACCCAGGGCTATAGTGCATATATCTATGGTGTTAACCACTATACCATCTAGTCCACATGGGTAAACTTTCAGGTTGACTTATTTAATGAAGACCACTTCATGTTGAGTGACAGAGCCCTATTCAGTTATCAGATTATCAATATTACTCATAGAGCTCTGTGTTGTCTTAGATATTTATTAAGACTCATAAGGTATAAATAGTATGTGGGATTTTCTTCATTCAGTCAATTCAAAGGAAATGTACCTTAGCAAAAATATATAAGGACTAAAAAAGAGTATCAAGATTATCTCAATACTGATATCAGCCAGAAACTCACCTAGTCATATAATAATAGGGGGACCACTGAGAGTGTAGCATGATTTACAAGGACAGCTGCAATCAAATGGGGGGAGAATAATAAAAGACATTGAATTTTGACACTTACAGTTAATGAAAACATATCTAGCATCATGTGGGACCTGAAGGAGGCATTTGGTGAGGATAGGATAAGGTGGCCAGAGCCATTCTGAAGTTACCTGTGTTGGGAGGGAAGTCTCTCATGTCACAGAGTGGATGAGACTGATGGGCTGTTGACATTCCAAGGCAAGGTGTATATCCCCCAATGTCCAAGGCCTTAGGCAACCAATTGTGGGTAGGGAATAGCCATTGGTTATGCTAATAGTGATTGGCGCGGGTATTGGGAACCCATGCGGGTAACGGGTATGGGTAGCGCGGGTAAGGGTCAGGGTCAGGATTTCCAACCCGGCCCAAACCCGTACCTGCAGGCGGGTACGCTTATATAACCAAG
>QLPI01003643.1:0-11247 GCA_003314275.1 Chroogomphus rutilus | reverse complement strand
TATTCTCGGGTACGGGTACGGGTAGGCACAAAATACCCGGGGGTTACCCGTGCCAATCACTATATGCTTCAAAAGGTCACATGGTCAAAGACTGCTCCAAATCCAATTCCCAATCATCATCGATCTTCTTCTAACAACAACAACAACAACAAAATATCGATGAAAGTGCATACGACCAATGCGAGCACATCCGACACCAAAGCCAAAGATAATATGGCGACGGAGTCGAAAAAATAAGCAGCAACCTCGGAAATGCATGAGCTGAGGATTGCATTAGCCTCTCTCACATGCTTTTCTTGAACACCCTTTCTCCTATTTCTCATTTATCTTCTACTTCCAAAACTTTGAAAACTTCTTTAATAGTTAATTTGACTTGCTCTAGTATTCCTGAGATTCCTCTTGTTACGCTCTTAGATTGTGGTTCTTCAGACTGCTTTATTGAATCATGAGTTGTGCAAAAATATTCTTTGCCTACTAATTCAGTTCCACCTATTCCATTGAAACTATTTGACAGTTCTACTAACTCTGTTATTACTCAGACCACTATGATCCTCATCCAATTTCCGACCGGCAAACTTCAGAATGTTACCTTCTATGTAACATCGTTGGATGGCAGTTGCTCTGCAGTACTTGCCTTCAACTGGCTCACCCACTACCATCCAATGATTGACTGGGTATTGGGCAGTATAACTTTCAAGACTACAGAACCGACCACTGTTCCGACCCCTCAGGCCTCACCCACTGCTTCACAGTCCAGCACCTTGCTTCCAAGCAATCAGTCACCATCTCCAAAGTTGGAGGCACCACGAATAGCCCTAGTTAATGCAAAAGCTTTTGTTCACACCTGCAAACTAGAAGGTTTGCAAGCCTTTCAACTCGACCTCACAGATCTCGACAAATACGCTCTAGGCTCTACTATGGTCAACTCTTCCGACAACCTGGATAGCATTAAACAGCATGTTCCAGAATTCTATCATGACTTCACTGATGTCTTTAGTAAACAGTATGGTAATACACTAGCACCTCATAGACCTTAGAACCTCAAGATCAACCTTGAGGATGGTACTTTTCCCCCTCTTGGTCCCATCTATTCCCTCTCAGTATCCGAACTTCAATCCCTATGAGATTTCATTGACAAACACCTCAACATGGGCTTCATTCGACCCTTGTGTTCATCACATGGTGCCCCAGTACTATTTGTACACAAGAAGGATGGCTCCCTATGACTCTGCATAGACTTTTGTGGTCTAAACAGAATTACGAAGAAGGACCATTATCCACTTCCCCTTATTTCCAACCTCTTAGATGCCCCCAAGAAAGCTCGTATATATATCAAAATTGATCTCCAACACACCTATCATCTTGTTTGAATTGCTGAAGGGGACAAATGGAAGACAGCCTTTTGGACTCATTATGGATCCATTGAGTGGCTTGTCATGCTGTTTAGTTTATCCAACGCCCCTGCTGCTTTTCAGTGGTTCATGAATGACATCTTCGGCGATCTTTTAGACAACTGCACCATCGTCTATTTGGACAACATCCTCATCTATTTCAACAACGAATCCTTGCATATCAAATACATTCGCAAAGTTCTTCGATGATTACACAAACACAACCTTTATGCTCGAGAAGACAAATGTTCCTTCCACCAAATGTCAGTTGAATACCTCAGATATATCCTGTCTCCCGAGGGCCTTGCAATGGCAGAAGACAAAGTCAAATGCATCACACAATGGCCGGAGCTGTGAAAAGTCAAAGATGTCCAATCATTCCTTGGATTTGAGAACTTCTATCGACAATTCATTTTTAACTATTCCTCCATTATGACTCCCCTTACTCGACTCACTCACAAAGGTCTGGCATGGAACTGGAGTGAGGAGTGTAGAGATGCATTTAATAAGCTGAAACTGGCATTCATGTCTGCCCCCATCTTAACTCATTGGACTCCTGATTTTCCCTTGATTGTGGAGACAGATGCGTTAGATTATGCTTTAGCAGCTATACTCTCTCAACACATGACAGATGGAAAGCTTTACCTGATTGCTTATCATTCCTGAACTTTGACTTCCCCCAAACTCAACTATGATGTCCACAATAAAGAACTGCTTGCGATTTTTGAAGCTTGTCAAAGGTGGCATCACTACTTGGAAGGTTCTACCGATCCCGTCAATGTCATCACCAATCATAAGAACTTGGAGTACTTTTTCACGATCAAGTTGTTGACTAGACATCAAGCTAGGTAGTCGGAATACCTTTCCCTATTTAACCTCATCATTTGTTTCAGACCAGGTTGTTTGGGCACTAAGCCTGACTCGCTCACTAGATGATGGGATGTCTACCTTAAGGAGGGGATGAGCGACTATGCCGCCATTAATCCCCAGAACCTTCGACCCATCTTCTCTCAACATCAGTTGACTGCGTCCCTTCTAGCCATGAGCCTCATTGAACCTGTATTGAGGGCCACGACTCTTATGGACACCGAGTGCATCCTGAACGACATTAAATATCACCTTCCCTCCGACTCCTTAGCTCAGAAACACCTCGTGAATAACAATGACCTGAAGTGGCAGACTAATTCCAACAGTCTGTTACTATTCAACGATTGAATTTACATTCCCAAGGCACAATACTTATGCTTACATGTGTTACAACATAAGCATGATCACATTCTTTCCAGACACTTCGGAATTAACAAAACCATAGACCTTGTTAGACACGACTACAATTGGCCTGGCATGAGGTCATTCATCAAAGACTACTGCAAATCCTGTACGACGTGTATGTGGAACAAATTGCAATGTCATAAGCCCTACAGATTGCTCAAACAGCTTCCAGTGCCAGAAAAACCCTGGAACTCGATATCCATGGACTTCATCGAACAGCTTCCCACATCTTTGGGATTCACGGCCATCCTAGTCATCGTCGATTGCTTTTACAAACAGTCTATCTTCATTCCTACTTCCGGTTCCATCACTTCCTCTCAGATCGCAGAACTCTTTGTACTTCACGTATTCTCCAAACATGGCATTCCTTCTCACGTCACTTCAGATAGAGGCTCAGAATTTGTGTCCCACTTCTGGCATTCTCTTAGGAAAGCCCTCAACATGAATTTCCATTTCACCTCAGGCTATCACCCAGAAGGTGATGGCCAGACCAAGTATACTAATCAGACATTAGAACAGTAACTTCGCATCTATTACAACTATCAACAAGACAACTGGGCTTCGCTATTACCCCTTGCCGAGTTCACCTACAACAATGCTCCTAGTGCCACCATGTCAGGCTCCGGGAATGCCGAGGAGTGGCCAAGTCCTGCAGGCTGGGAATAGTGGCATGGCTTCAACGTGCTCATGCGTTGCGCCCTACTTCCCATGCATGCCACCAATTTAGGACAGAGGGATACCTGGGAGGGTGCTGAGAGTGTCGGCCCAGGTAGAGGACTTGGGACAGGGGAAGGGAGGACAAGAGGGCAGAAACCTAGTTGATTTCCAGAACAAAGAACCATCTACATACATTGGCTACTTATATAGGCTAATAAGTGAGATGTGGAACAGAGTGGCACAAGGAATGGAGAACAATAAGGTATGAAGAATCATGTGAAGGTATTGTCCACAATGATCAGAAATAGAACAAGGAATGTAGGTGAGAATAGAACAATGAATGTGATCGAGAACAAAAGAGTGAGTGAGAATAGAACAATAGAGAGTGGCTGAACATAAAACAATAGGGCTACTGCCGAGTAACAACGAATAGTGAGTGTCCCAAGGGTAATCAGGCAATGGGAAGGACAGAGAATAAAAGAATAATGAAGAATAGGAGGGTGGGATAGGGGTAATGAACCAAATGATGAAAACTGAATGTACCGAGCCGAGGCCACACACTGGTGAGGGATGATATGGGTAAGGGTCGGTTGGTCGGTACTGCCAAGTAAATCAGAGCATGGTATTGTGGGCTTTACACACCACTGGAGTCTCACCATTCTATGCCAACAAAGGCTATCATCCCAATTTCATCATTCATCCCAAACACAACCTCACTTTATCACGAGCGCAAGACTTTGTAGTTGACCTGGACGAATTGCACCAGCAGCTTCGAACCAGCATTCTCGATGCTCAACAAATGTACCAGACCTCAGCAGATGCTAAATGACTTCCATCTCCAAACTTCCCTATCGGCAGTCTCACGTTTGTCAAAGCCAAATTCTTTAGGACTACCCATCCAACAAAAAAGCTAGCTGAGAAGTTTTTGGGTCCATTTGAAATCATTGCACGTCCTGGTACTCACTCAGTTACTCTGAAACTCCCAGGCTACATGAACACAGTACACCCCATATTCCACATTTCAATGCTCGAGCCAGCCTCTCCTAACCCCATTCCTAATTGCATTCAACCACCTCTGCCCCCAGTCATCGTCAACGGCAAAACCAAATTTGAGATATCTGAGATCCTTGACTCGAAAATCAATAATCGACGTACAGCATGCAAGTTGTTGTACTTAGTGCAGTGGGCAGGATATGAAGGTACAGATTGTCAGGCTTCGGCACTACCGATGGTATGGTCAGAACCGGCCAAGTCCTGCAGGTCAGTCGGGGTGGCTTGGCTTCAATGTACTCATGTGTTGCGCCCTGCCTCCTGTGCATGCCACTAACTTATAATGGAAAGGATACTCGGGAGGATGCCGAGGGTGTCGGCCCGAGTAAGGACTTCTGAACAGAAGGAGGAGAGTAAGGAGGCATAAACATAGTTGATACTCAGACTGAGGAACTATGTACATGCACTCGCTACTTATATAGGCTGAGAGGCAGAATGTGGAATAAGGGTGGCATAAGACATGGAGAAAAGAATAAGGTATGAAGACCATGTGGAGGTATTGTCCTCAGCAAACCAGAATAGAACAATATAAAAGTAAGACAATGAAATATGACCGATAATAAACAAGTGAGATTGTAGAAAAGGATAGAACAATAAGGGGTGGCCGAGATATAAAACAATAGGGCCGTGAGTAAGTGGCAATGAATAGTGAATGTCCTGAGGGTAAGCGGGTAAGGGGAAGGACAGGGAGTGAAAGAATAATAGAGAATAGGAGGGTGGGGTGAGGATAATGAACCAGATGATGAACCGAGTGTACCGAGCTGAAACCGCGCACTATGGGGGATGATATGAGTAAGGGTTGGTTGGTCGGTACTGCCGAGTAAGTCAGAGCATGGTATTGTGGTCGTGACACAGATGAAGAAACTTCATGGCTGCTTGCAACAGAACTCAATCATGCTTCCAAACTCATTCAAGACTATCACAAGTAATACCTGTCCAAACCTAGACCATTACCCATTCCCTAAGCACCTCGCAATTTCTCTTCTGTTCACTTCTCGCTCATTCCATTTCCATTATCATTTTTTCCATTTGCAATTCAGCTCCTTCTTTCCATCTTCAAGTTCAACCCTCATTTCTGATCCATCATTCCTTATTCTAACTCAGCTCTCAATTCCGAACCATTCATTCACTCCACTTCTCAATTCCGATTTACTCCTACATTCAGTTCAAGTTCAATTCAGAAAATCAAAAGGCACAAAAAAATTATACAAAATTATCATTAAGTCTAATTACACTCCTAATTCACATTCCTATCTGCAATTCTCCATCCTCAGCCTCATCAAATGCACTTCTTGGCTTTCCAGAACCAACCACCTAATTTTCCCAAGTCCCCCATACCCTAGGTAGCTCTTCCACCAAGTCCCTGCTTACCAACCTCTGATATGAAAGTTGCAGAGCCAAGTTCCTCACTTTAGCTCACAATTCCTCATTGGTCATCCTGTTCTCCAAAGTCTGAAACTTATTCTCCACCATCTCATTATGAAGAGTGTTGACCGATTCCATCAACCGCTCAATTGCAAATGTACGGGCAATGACTGGTAAAGGTGCAGGAGGCACAAGGGCTACAGGAGGTGAAGGGAGGGAGACTGCAGGAGGCGGTGAGGGAGCAGGAGGCAGTGAGGGAACAGGAGGAAGTGAGGGAACAGGAGGAAGTGATAGAGGTGGTGGGGGAGAAGGAGATGGAGGTGAAGGAGGAGTATGTGAAGACACCATTATCCATGGTGTTGGCACCTCAGTGGGTGGTGGTGATGACTCATGGGGTGGTAGAGACAATGGTGGAGGCTGGGGAGTGGGAGAGTTGGGAAGGAAGAGGGGGGTACACACTGTGGGCTCCAACCTCAGCTTTTTCAAAGGGCCTACCTCACTCTGTTCTTCTTCATCTGGCATACTTCCTCTCAACCTCTTTTTCAACCTTGGATTTCCCTCACTCTCAGGATTCTGCTCCTTAACTTTTCCCTTATTCCTCCTCTTACTCGTACCCCAACCTCTCTCATTGATGCTATAACCAACACCCCTCTCACCACACCACACACATGCACCCAAGTCCAAATCTCCATCCCACTTCCTCAGGCACATGTTGCCTCACTTTTCGCAGTACTTGCATGGCTTTTCAGCCATTCGTCCATGAGACCAAGGTGTACAGTCATTTTTTTCACCCAACCTCTCCTTTCAATAGAATACACCCTGGACATCGCCCTCATCATTCCACATCTGAAGACAGGCATACTGTAACAAGCAATCAGTAAAATAAATAAAAATCCAAACAACCTTTGACTCACCTTCGTACTTTTCGAATTTGCACCTTTGACCCATAGCTCTCACACATCAATGTGATCTTTTTCTAGCAGCACCTTGCTGTGCTCGATGGTCGAAGTAGAGGGGGTAGGAACTCTGACAGGTTGGGAGGTTGGATTGCCTCTGAGGTAGCTGGCAATAGGTGAGGGGTAGAGACCCATAAGCTTCTGCACATAGGCAGGGTTGATATACGAGGGTTCCATTGCAGCAATCATTACCTCCCTAACTCCCTCATGACTACTCCTATATGCATTCACAATTCCAAAATCCAATGGGGCCAAAATCTAGAACTTCATTTCCATGGCCTTGTGGGACTCAGCCATAAGGGGGGGGTACTATTAGGACCCACACGCCAGCATGCCCGACTATTCAATCCAGCCGTTCAGCCTAACTCTGCCCTTACTTGCTTATTCATCCATACAATCCTCAGCCCTCAAATTCTATTGTACCTTGTGTATCCGTCTTGGTATCACATGCATCCGTCAATATGCTCCACTCATTTACATCAATATGCTCCACTCATTTATGTCAATATACTCCACTCATTTACATCAATCCCCAATCCCATATACTCACAAATCCATTTTCACTTCATTTACATTTAATATCCTTTTCATTTTGTTCTGCTCCACTTTCCTTATTCACAATTCCGTTCTATCTCTGATATCCAATCTGCTACTACGTTCCTTATAGGGTAACTCCATTGGGAATAGGAGTGACACGTCATCCCTCAATGTCATGGAGGAGATCAAGATTAGGACATAGTATTTCTGTTCTCACTTTTCACGATCCTTGGCTTTCTTATCTATTATAGGAATCTAGTCAACTCCTCATAGATTCAAAACTAGTATAAAGATCTTGTACATTCAGTAGTTCAGTCCTCAGTCAGATAATTGACTAAGATTTCGACTAAGATTTCGACTAAGCTTCTTCTGTCTTACTATTCTGAAATTAGGGACCAGTGTGATCTGGTGGGTGTAACATATAAGTTGAAGCCTTGCCCTACTCCAAACCTGGCCATTGTTTATCTTTTGGAGATATTCTTTAATTATGACTATGTTATTCTTTTACATCATAAAAAGGCCAAAGGAGGGCCGTGTGAGCCAGTTCATGGCAAGGAGGAGGCCTTCTGCTTTCTGAGCAGCCTGCTGGACATATTAATACCAACATAGTTCCTGGTCGATATGTACACCCAAGAGCCATGCCTCACTGACACATTCAACAACTAGGCAGGTTTGTCTGTGTATAAAGTTAGCCCACACTAAATCTTTATGCCTTGTGAGCCTCAGGCATTGGAACTTTGAAATTTTGGCTTGGGAGTTGTGGGCTGCAGACCAGGCCAATTACTTGTCTAGCATATCATTGAGCATTGTGTCACTTTCTTCAAAGGTATTGGCTATGGCCATGAAGAAATTGTCATCTACATAGGCACCACCATCTTCATCACCTCCTCATAGGATGGCCACCAAACCATAGCTGTATATGAGGTAGAGGATGATTAAAGTTTACAGAGGAAAGAGAAGGTGAGGGCCTAAGCCTAGTCAATATCCAGAATGAGGAAGTATGTACATGCATGTCCTTCTTATATAGGTCAAGAAGCGACATGTGGAATAAGGGATGTGGGTGTCAAGTCCACGATACCGAGCTCCAGCTCACTTGGTAATACCGACCAACCAACCCTGACCCACATCAATCCTCACTACCATGGGTCCTCAGTTCGGTAAATCCAGTTCATCATCTGGATGACTCCTCTCACCCTATCCCCTCCACCCCTTACTATTCTCTCTTTCCCTGTCCATTCCTTTACCCGTTCTCTCTCGGAACATTTACTATTCCATTATTATTCGGTCGCGGGTCTATTGTTTTATCTTTGGCCAATTTCCATTGTTCTATTCTCATCCACTCCCTCATTAGCTTATTCTCAGCCATCCTTCATTATTATATTATCGCTTACATCTCTTATTCTATTCTTGATCACTGTGGACAATACCTCCACATGATTCTTCATACCTTATTGTTCTCCATTCCTTATGCCACCCTGTTCTACATCTTGCTTCTTAACCTATATAAGTAGCGGATGTATGTAGACAATTCCTCACTCAGAATATCAACTTGGTTTGCATCCCCTAGTTCCCCCTTCTCCTGTCTAAAGTCCTTCACTCAGATTGACACTCTCAGCCTCATCCCAGGTCCCTCCTCTGTCCAAATCAGTGGCACACACAGAACAGCAGGGCACAATGCATGAGCACATTGAAGCCTAGCCACCCTGAAAACGGTCTGCAGGACTTGACCGACTTCCCGGCCTTACCGAGTCATAACACTGGGACAATAAGGTATGCAGAGCATGTGGGGGTATTGTCTACAATGAGTAAAAATAGGATGGAGGAATGTAAACGGGGATAGAACAATGAAGATAGAATAATAGGAATGTGGCCAAGGATAGGACAATAGGGAGTGACCGATTATAGAACAATAGGGTTGTGGCCAAGGATAAAACAAGGACAGGATGTCCCGAGGTAGGGCAGGTCAAGGAGTGAGGAGCAGATGGGGTAGGGTTAATGGTTGGTAATTGAGGAAGAGTGGCTGTTTCCCCTTGACTAATACCATTGTCAATGTCAATGGGCAGTGAGGTAAAGTTATCAAAACTCAGCATGGTTTTCCTATCCTCAAGCATAGCCTCAAAGAATGTACAATTTCAGATGGGTATCCTAGCCTAGCCATGTTCTTGAGCAGCCTGTCCATAACTGCATTGGGAAAGGTGTTTGCTATATCCAGGAAAATTATGGTTGCAACCTTCCGCTTGCACCATGCTTCCTTGACCTGGTGAGTCAGATAGAGGAGTGAGTCGATAGTCATCCTATTGGGTAGACCCCCAAAGTGGCGGGGTGGGAGCAGGTTGTATCTGACTGTGAGGTATACTGTGATGTCAGTCATTACCCCTGAGATTACCTTTCCCATTGTATCATAGAGTGCAATCAGATGGTAGGCCTTGGCTGTAGTGTAGTTGGGTTTGCCTGGTTTTTGGAGCACAATGGTCTTCCAGGAGCGCCATCTTTTGGGGAAGTATCCAGTGGTGAGAACTGCTGAGAGACAGGCATGCAGCAGGGGCATGAGGATGGCCTCACATTCTATCAAGACCATGTTGGGGATGCCATCCTCTCCTGGGGCCCTGAAGGGGCTGGCTTTGTTGATTCGGCAGGTGACTTGATGTAACGCAGGTGCAGAGAATTTGAGCAACAGAGGGTAGGGGTCAGAGTCTTCAGGTAGATTGGAGAGGTTGTGTGGGCAAGGTGGAAAGAATAGGTCTGTGAATAGGGCTGCTTTTTCGGCATCCATGTGTACTTCTGAGACAATTTGACCGTTGGCCCCTTTCTTGAAGAGGGAGGGAATGTGTGCACGGGACCCATCAGAAAGAGGGTTTTTCACGTATTTGCCTGCCACCCATATGTCTTTCTCTTTGGCCTCTTCAATCCAGCTCTTTGTCATGATTTCTCCACTCCTTTCTCTATTACTTGCTATTGGACTCCGCTACTCCGCCAGACCATATGTACGGCTCTTAGGTAATTAGTTAAAACTCAGTCTTGAGCTGGTCAATACACCGAAAACTATCATTGCTCATTTCCCTCTTCTACTCCCTGGTATTGAAGCTCTTATTGTTGCTGACATTAGCTCAAGACTATCATATCCCTACAACATCCTATCATAGACGTTGATCTTCTACAACAAATCCTTGCCGGCCTGCAGCAAAACAATGCAGACCTGACTGCAATGGTGAACAACCAAACACACCACCTCAACTAACACCTAGGGGCACTACAAGCCCAAACACCACAGCCAGCATCTACAACCACCCCCTCTATCCCATCAGCTTGCAAAATTGCAAGACCAGAACCATTTGATGGCTCATCAGAGAAGATTGATATCTTCCTGCACGAGCTCTACCTGAACTTCGAGGACGATGCATCATATTTCAAAGTGGACCATATGTGAAAGATCTGCTTTGCCTTATCCTATATAAAAGTCAAGTTTGTGGCTCAGTGGGCAAGTCATGTCACAGGGAAACTGGAAGCAGGAACACGCAGCTACCAGAGTTGGGAGGAATTCTGTACTGAGTTGCTGATAACCTTCCATGACCCGAATAAGAAAGAAATGGCTCAACAAAAGCTGGAGCAGCAGAGACAAGGAGGAAGGCCAGCAACAGAGTTCTTTGTGGAGTTTGAGGAACACAGGTCACAGGCAGAATATAACGATGAAGGATATGTTACCTTGCTCAAGAGGAACCTGTTGTCACGACCATGCATCGTGCTTCGACTTACTCGGCAGTACCAACCAACCGACCCCCATTCACATCATTCCACGGCGTACAGCTTCGGTTCGGTACACCCGGCTTATCACCCGGTTCATCACCCTCTTCCCCAATCCCTATTCTTTGTCAACCCTACACTCTCTTCCTTTCCCCTCACTCGTTTACCCACGGGACGTTCACTATTCCCTGCCACTCACTCACGTCCCTATTTTTCATTCTCGGCCATTCCTCATTGTTCTATTCCTTTCCCACAATCTCACCGCTTATACTTTATTG
>QLPI01003640.1:0-38199 GCA_003314275.1 Chroogomphus rutilus | reverse complement strand
GTCTAATCGAGATCACTGGTTCAGCGCTGCAATTTGGCTCCCTGGACAGGTTGTACAATCTGGTTATAGTCAAAGCATTCCAGAATCTCAATGACATGGAAATAACACCGAGGCGAGATGTATTGGCCACAGTAGTGTTTCTACAACAGCCACTCTCTGTTGGTGGCATTGCCTCCTTGTTAAATATGACGAATGGTGAGGTTCAGATTGACCTGTCTGGATTTCGTCCGGTAATCTACGTTCCTTCCACCCCGGATGGACATGTCACCATCTTTCACGCCTCGTTCCGTGATTTTCTTGTCGATCCGATTCGTTGCGGTAAGCACAGCATCGATACTTCCGATACCCACCAAAAACTCGCGATCCAGTGTCTGCAGGAGTTGAATAATTCTCTTCGGCGTAATATCTGCGATTTGCGTGATGGCCACCTAGGCGCACAGGCTCATGAAATCCCCGATCCTAGCATTATTTCCGAGACTCTCAGATATTCTTGCCTGTACTGGGCCTCTCATCTTGTAGAAGCTCTAGCATTCCCATCCACAAGCACTGTACCCATGTTCGATCAGCTTTGTGCGTTCGCCGATACCCACCTATTGCACTGGTTTGAGTGCCTTAGTGCTTTTGGAGAGCTTGAAACTGGCTTTCGGTCTCTTAGCATTGCGAAAGAAGCGATCTTTGTGAGTAATCAACACGGTGGAAGAATTTTACTTACCATCTCCTCAGAAATACTCCAAGACCCATGCTCGCTATGCGTTGCTACTCAAGGATGCTCGTCGCTACCTACAGATGGGGTTTGAGGCGATGAAACACCACTGCCTCAACACGTATGGTTCACCCCTCGCATGGATCCCTAGACGAGTGTTGATCAGAGATCGCTTTGCCACACTGTTCTGCAGCACACCTAGAATAGTAGTGGGTATCGCGGAGTCATGGGGTTCACTGGAGCATATCATGGCACACCCTGCAGCTGTGAACGCTGTTGCTTTTTCCCCTGACGGGACCCGGGTTGTGTCTGGGTCCGATGACTCTTTGGTTCGTATCTGGAATTGCACTACGGGGGAGTTTGAGAGGATACTTGCAGGGCATTCAGAATCAGTATGGTCTGTTGCATTCTCGTGTGATGGGGTACGCATTGCGTCTGGCTCAGACGACTGCTCGATTGGAATTTGGAACGCAACAAGGGGGAAGGTAGAGCATATTATCAAGGGACATTCAGGATCAGTCCGTATGGTTGCATTCTCGCCTGATGGTTCAAGTATTGTCTCTGGCTCTTACGACACCACCGTTCGGGTATGGGATGCCATCACTGGTGAGACAAAGCATATACATGAATTTGATTTTCCGGTGCTGGCTGCTTCTTTCTCTCCTGATGGGAAACACGTGGCTTTTGGCATAAGCGACACTGTTCGCATTTGGGATTTCGTTATGGGGACAGCTGAGCATATACTCGAGGGACATTCTGGTTCGGTGCAATCGGTTGCCTTCTCACCTGATGGGATGCGTGTAGTATCTGGCTCTCACGACAAGTCAATCCGTATTTGGAATATGAATAACTTGAAATTAGAGTGCATACTACAGGGACATACAGATTGGGTGAGCTCTGTTGCATTCTCTCCCGATGGGACGCGTGTCGTGTCTGGGTCGTTTGATTACTTAGTCCGTCACTGGGATGTGGCTTCGGGTCGTGTGCTCAAGGGACATACGGGTACTGTGATGTCTGTCGTATTCTCACCTGACATGAAAAACGTGGCATCTGGGTCGAAGGACAGGTCAGTCCGGATTTGGGATACGACGAACTACTCGGAGACGGAGATGGAACGCAGTCCGGGTACACATTCGCCGTCCTTTTCATGTGACGGCGCCCGTGTGGTGTCGGCGGCAGCTGATCTTCGGGAGAAAGAGAGAAACCAATCACTCGAGGGACATTCAGGGTGTGTAAATTCACTTGCATTCTCGCCTGATGGGGTCCGACTCGTCTCTGGGTCGGATGACGACACCATTCGAGTGTGGAATGCCACCACCGGGGAATTTGAGCATGTGCTCGAGGGCCACTCAGGGGCGGTGTTGTCCCTTGCTTTCTCTCCTAATGGGAAATACTTCGTGTCTGGATCGCGTGGCATGTCGGTCATTATCTGGGAGGCAGCTTCTGGAAAGATGATGCGTCGACTGCAGGGATATTCAGGTTGGGTAATGTGCGTTGCATTCTCCCCAGATGGGAGAAGTGTAGCGTCCGGCTGTGACGACGGCTCTGTCCGGATATGGAATGCTACTACCGGGGAAGTAGAGTATATACTCACGGGCCATTCAGGTTACGTACGCTCTGTTGCCTTCTCTGGCAATGGATCGCGTCTCGCGTCTGGCTCCTCCGACGGGTCTGTCCGGATATGGAATACGACTACGGGAATGACGGTGCATATACTGAAACATTCAATTTGGGTGTGGTGCGTTGCGTTCTCACCGGATGGGGCGCACGTTGTGTGTAGTTCCGACGACCGCTCAGTCTCCATATGGGACACTACTACCGGTATCTCAACACCACTGCCGGAATATGAATCCTTCCAATTCTCAAATGGAAGCAATGTCACACATGTCCTCCCTGGCCACTTTTGGATCTTTGCCCCCGGGGAGCCACAGATATCCATCTCGCCGGAAAAGGACTGGATTCTAGCTGGCTCGCCACTGCAATCTTGCTGGATCCCCTCTGAATTCCGCAATTTCCAGATACATGCATTCTCTGACTCCAAAGTGTGCTTTGGATATCGGTTAGGTCGTATAGTTATAGTTGATCTCAAGCCTGTATTGACAAGATTAATAGCCTGAGAGTATAAGTCTCATTAAAACTTGCAAACTAATATAAATAATTGTCAGAATAAAGAAAGGCTTCTATAGTACTTGTCATACATGTATCTGTCAAGTACACGTACCGAGACCCGTTTATTCGGCAGTGCCAACTGAGCAGCCATCCTATGTTCATATCCAAGTGACCATGCTGCATGCACATCACTTGGTACACTAGTCTTGGCTTGGCACATCCACCACCTATATGCCTACTCCCCACCCCTTGGTTCGCCTCACCTCAGGACTTCCTGTCCTTGTGTTATCCTCAGTTACAGCCCTTGTTTTATAGTCGGGCACTTCCTATTGTCCTATCCTCGGCCACATTTCTATTATCCTATCTTTTATTATTCTATCCCTGTTTTGCATCCCTTCATTCTAATTTTACTCATTGTGGACAATAACCACATGCTTTGCATACCTTGTTGTCTCACATTCCTTATTCCACATGTCAGTTCTTAAACCTATATAAGTAGGGCATGCATGTACATATTTCCTCATTCTGGGTATTGACTAGGCTTAGGCCCTTCTACCTTCTTACCCTCTGTTAAGTCCTCAACTCGGGCCAGCATCATCAGCATCCCCCCCAAGTACCTGTCTGTTGCAAATCAGTGGTATGCACAGCAAGTAGGGTGCAATGCATGAGTACGTTAAAGCCAATGCCACTACTCTTGGCCTGCAGGACTTGGCCATTGTCTGCACGACCCCTCAGCAGTACCGAAGTCCGTCAGTACCTGAATCCTGACAGTATCAGACTTTTCTGTATATATCAGACATATATTAGCATTGTGTGATATTAAATGTTAATTATTTCTTTATCAAAGTTTTATAATATGAAAAGCAGTCTTGTAGTTAGTGTATATATCATATACAAATTTAAGAAATTACAAATGCAATTAATATACACTATGCTTTCTACATATTACTAGCTGCATCCTTCCCACCACCTATGCAAGGGAGATCCTGCAGCTGTCAAGTACATGTACCAAGCATTAGTTCACTCGGTAGTGCTGACCAAACAATCAGTCTAATTCCATATGCAGGTGACCAAGTCATAGACAAGTCACTTAAGCTAGAAGACAAATGGTTTCTACGAAGATCATGTGACTCAAATGTCACATCTACCATTTTACACAAGGATCTGGTAACATTGATAAAAAAATGATTCTGGGACCAAAGATCAATGGCATAGAACTATATGTACATAGTCTTGGTTTTACTTTTTGAAAAAATCACTATTGCAAATGTAATATATCCAAACTTTCAAACATCTTCTCAAAATTCATAATCACATTTTTTAAGTAGTCTAACACTGACAAATTTTTTTTGGTTACAAAATTTTGTGCTGACATAATCATCTATATAAAGAAATATTCCATATATAGAAGGACACTCCCACATGTAAGGTAGAGGATATATAGATTTCACTAAGGTCATGTGACTCAAGTGTCATATCTACCATTTTGCACAAGGATCTGGCAATATGCCAGATACTATTTTAGCTGAGATTAACAAGACTGATATTATATAGTATTGCTGAACCATTATTTCCATAACAAACCACTATCCTCTGTAGCAGAATATATAATTTTTACTTGACAATGAAATTTTTACATCTGTGACCATGACCATCACATCACGTGACCTTAGCGGAAACTGTTTGTCTTCTACCTTAGTATGTCAGTCTCAGCTCAGCACATTTATCATTTACACCTATTACTCCATTCATCATCTACTCCTCCTTCATTCATTTTCCATTATTCCCAATCCGTTTATCCTTTTATTCTTGGCCCATTTTACCTCAGGACATTTTCTATTGTTTTATCCTCGGTTATGACCTTATTGGTTTATATTCAGTCACTTTTCTATTGTCTTATTTTGGTTCACACTTACTATCTTGTACTCAGTCATATTTCATTGTTCTATTCTCATTTACATTTCTTTGTTCTATTCTTGAGCATTGTGGACAATACTTCTACATGCTCTTTATACCTTATTGTTTTCTCCATAGCTTATGCCATCCTAATTCCACATCTCACTTCTTAACCTATATAAGTAGAATATAGATGTAGATATTTCCTTATTCTGAATATCAACTTGGCTTATGCCTTCCTGTCTTCCCTCCTCCCGTCTAAAGTCCTTTACTCAGGCTGATACTCTTAGCACTCTGAAATTAGTGATACTGTCAAGCTGTTAAGCTTTAGTAATGCTGAAGATGTAGATGGGGAATAGCCAAGTCCTGTAGGCCAGAAGTAGTGGCTTTGGCTTCAATGTACTTGTGTGTTGTACCCTACTTGCCTTGCAAGCCACCAATTTGGGACAGAGAAGGTACTCGGGGGTATCAAAAGTACCGGCCTGAGTAGAGGACTTTACAGAGGGAAGAGGAGACAAGGGGCCTAAGCCTACTTGATACCCAGAATGAGGAAGCATGTACATACATGCCCTACTTATATAGGTTTAAGAAGCGACATGTGGAATAAGGAATGTGGAACAATAAGGTATGCAGAGCATGTGGGGATATTGTCTACAACAAGTAAAATTAGAATGAAGGAATGTAAACGGAGATAGAACAATAAAAAATAGAATAATAGAAATGTGGCCAAGAATAGGACAATAGAGAGTTGCCGACTATAAAATAATGATTGTGGCCGAGGATAAAACAAGGACAGGAAGTCCTGAGGTGAGGCAGATTGAGGAATGAGGAGTAAGCATGGTGGGATTAATGGATGGTGAATGGCATAGAGTAGATGAGGGATGGTAACAAGGAATGTAGATGGTGGGTGTGCCGAGCCAAGACCGGTATACCAAGTGACTTGCATGTGGCATGGGCAGTTGTACGTGGATATAGTCTGACTGCTCGGTTGGCACTGCCAAATTACCAGAATCTCAGTATGTGTACTTGACAGATACACATGGAAAGTGTCAAGTACATGTACCAAAGTTCCGGTTATTCAGCAGTGCCGACCGAGCAGTCATTCTACGTCCACATACAAGTGTCTACACCACATGCATGACACTTGGTATGCCATTCTCGGCTCGGCACGTCTACCATACCATCTGCCCATTCCTCGATCCACTTCACCTTGAGACTTCCTGTCCTTGTTCTATCTCCATGCACAACCCTTGTTTTATAGTCATGCACTCCCTATTGTCCTGTCCTTGACCCATTCTCTATTATCCTATCGTTTATTGTTTTATCCCGGTTTGCATTCCTTGTTCTAATTTTACTCATTGTGGACAATAACCGCATGCTCTGCATACCTTGTTGTTCCACATTCCTTATTCCACATGTCGCTTCTTAACCTATATAAGTAGGACATGCATGTACATATTTCCTCATTCTGGGTATCGACTAGGCTTAGGCCCTTCTACGTTCTTCCCTTCTGTGAAGTCCTCGACTCAGGCTGGCATCACCAGCATCCTCCCGAGTATCTGTCTGTTGCAAATCGGTGGCATGCACGGCAAGTAGGGCACAATGCACGAGTACGTTGAAGCCAACCTCACTACTCTTGGCCTGTAGGACTTGGCCATTGTCTGCCCGACAACCTTCGGCAGTACTAAAGTCCATCAGCATCTGACTCCTGACAACAATAAAGGAATGTAAATAAGAATAGAACAATAAAAATAAGATAATAGAAATATGGCCAAGAATAAGATAATAGAAAGTGACCGAATATAAAACAATAGGGTCATGGCTGAGGATAAAATAATGATGAAATGTCCCAAGGTAAAGCAGGCTGAGAAATAAGAAGGGAACGGGGTGGGATTAATGGATATTGAAGGGAGAAAGGAGTGGATGAGGGATATGGATGGGGAATGTAGATGGTGAATATGCTAAGCCGAGACCGATATACCAAGTGACTCGCATGTGGCTTGGTCACTTGCATATAGAGATAGACTAATTGCTCAGTCAGCACTGCCGAGTTACCGGATACTCGGTACATGTACTTGACAGCAGGATGAATTTTTGCACATAGCCTAATTTATTTCCCAACAATAGGCAAAGGGTCAGTTACATGGTCTCCTATCTGAAGGGAACAGCTTTGGAATGTTTTGAGCCTTACCTAACCGGTAACCCCAATATGGAACCTTGTTAGACGAATGACTTAGAGCTATTCATTGATGAGCTGCAGATTAACTTTGGCTCATGAAATGAATAAGCCAATGTCAAGCTCACCCTTTAGAAGCTGACTATGTCGGATAATCATACTGTAAGTCAACCAGGTTTTTTGTAGAGTTTTACAGGCTCTTGGCTCTTGTCAATCACAATAACACACTCCTCCACAAGGCATATACAGCTCTGCCAAAGTGCATCAGAGATAGCCTCATCTACTTTGACAAACCCCACACCCTTGATGACCTTCAAAACCTCATTCAAAGGGATCGACATAAGGTATTGAGAACAAAAGGTGGAACAAGCTCAGGAGAGTAATAATGAGCCAAAGAAAGATTCAAAATCGGACAGGTCTGGTAACAGATCTACCTCAGACAACCACCAGCAAGGTAACAGCAATGACAACAGTGGCAATAAGGACAACTGTCAGGCACCAGAAATGCCAATGATGCATGGGCTGAGCACTATTACAATAGTACTGACTTCACGGTGTTGGCAGGAATTGGCCAAGTTCCATAGACCGATTGGAGTGGCTTGGCTTCAACATACTCATGCAATACTCCCTACTTTCCATGCATGCTACTAATTTGGAACAGAGAGGATACCTGGGAGAGTGCCAAGAGTGCTGGCCCAAGTAAAGGACTTCAGACAGGAGAAGGGAGGATGAGAAGGTGTAAATGTAGTTGATATTCGGAGTGAAGAACTATCTACATACCTTCACTACTTATATAAGTTAAGAAGTGAGATATGGAATCAGGGTGGTATAAGGAATGGAGAACAATAAGGTATGCAGAGTATGTGGAGGTATTGTCCACAATGATCAAGAATAGAATAAGGAATGTAAGCAAGAATAGAATAATGAGATATGGCCGAGAATAGAATAATGGGAGAGTGGGTGAAAATAGAACAATAGAAAGTGACTGAATATAAAACAATAGGGCCCTGACCAAATAATACGTGAATAGTAAATGTCCCAAGGGGAAACAGGTAAAGAGCAGGATGGGGAATGAAGGAATAATAAAGAATAGAGGGGGTGGGATGAGGAGAGTGAACCAAATGCACTCCTTGATAAACGATGCATAGGATCATTGCGTACCTCACTCCCTTGTTCTTCATTCTGTATTGCCCCTTGTACTCTTCCCCCCCTTGTCTTTACTCGGAAAAATTTAGTACAAGGACTAGATACATGTATATAAGACACCAGTCAACTGGACTATTCACCAGTATGAATATTGACTTAATTCTGCATCGGAGTTTCCGATTCAGTTCTGGTAAACTTTCCAACTTTCCAAAATTAGGGACAGACAATCAAGGAGGGCACAATAAGCCAAGTCCCTGCAACCTTGAACCACTCGAACTCCCTAATACTGTGAACAGTCCTAGACCCCCCATCTTCCTGCCCCTTTCCGATTCCATCCGTGAACGCGTGACCTCTAGTCCCTCCACCTCTAGAGTATGAACCCCTTCCAGAAGTATCTAGACACGTGGATTTAACAGTATATCTATACTCACACTCTTGATCGTCATAAGCATGAGACCCATCACATGTTTGCAAGCCCTGCAGACAATTACCCAGGCATCTGCCCACCGTGCATCCATCCCCCAAGAACTGTCTGCCCCCGGACCCAGTTTCTAGATGCCTCAGACCTTAGCACACCCTCTGGAACCTTCATCTGACTCCAGACTCTCGAGCGCAGATCTATACCTGCATTCAAATATGACCAATCCGTTCCTCGTGAACCACCCCCCTGGCGACTCAACAATCATCACCCTCAGAGATGCTATCCAGTTCAGGACCATCCTTAGCAGTGCCACCAACTTCATCGGCACCACCCCCTTTCGCATCTCCCTCCTATGTACTACCACCCTTCGCATCTCCGCTCGTACCACTACCCGTTGCACTACCGCCCATCGCACCACTACTCATTGCACCACCACCTGTCGCACCTCCACCTGCTACACCATCCCCTGTCATCCAGCCCCATGTCACACCACCCACCACAGCACTGCCACCTCCTGCACACCCAGGAGGGGCCTCCACCTTAGGACCTAACATTGTGCCCGATCTCACTCAGGCCCTCGTTATGCTGGCAAGCAACTTGGCCAGCCCCAGAAGACCAGCCCCCCATGCCACCAAGGTCCAGGATCCAGGTACCTTTGATGGATCCGATTCAAGGAAACTACAAGCCTTCCTAGTGTAGTATAGTCTGAACTTCCATGACCGCCCTGATGCTTTCGATACTGACAGCACCAAGGTAACCTATGTACTGTTATACCTTGTCAAGTCCATGATCCCGAGCTCTGATTTACTTGGCAGTACTGACTGACCGACCCTTACCCATATCATCCCTCACCAGTGTGTGGCCTCGGCTCAGTACATTTGGTTCATCATTTGGTTCATTATCCCTATCCCACCCTCCTATTCCTTATTATTCTTTTATTCCCTGTCCTTCCCCTTGCCAGTTTACCCTTGGGACACTCACTATTCATTGTCACTTGGCAGTGGCCCTATTGTTTTATGTTTGGCCACTTTCCATTGTTCTATTCTTGCTCACTCTTTTGTTCTCGGCCATACTTCATTGTTCTATTGTCATCCACATTCCTTGTTCTATTCTTGATCATTGTGGACAATACCTCCACATGATTCTTCATACCTTATTGTTCTCCATTCCTTGTGCCACTATGTTTCACATGTTGCTTCTTAACCTATATAAGTAGCCAATGTATGTAGATGGTTCTTCGTTCTGGAAATCAACTAGGTTGATGCCTTCTTGTCCTCCCTTCTCCTGTCTAAAGTCCTTTACCTGGGCTGACACTCTTGGCACTCTCCCGGGTATCCCTCTGTCCCAAATTGATGGCATGCATGGGAAGTAGGGCACAATGCACGAGCACGTTGAAGTCAAAGCCACTACTCCTGGCCTGCAGGACTTGGCCACTCCTCGGCATTCCCGGAGCCTGCCATACCTGACCGGTACCACTCTAGACTGGTTTGAACCAGCCCTTTCTGCCCCCGACAAGCCAGACTGGCTCTATGACTATACAGAGTTCATTAGTGAACTTAAAACCAACTTTGGCCCCCATGACCCAGAAGGAGAGGCCAAAGCAGACCTCGAGAACCTCTGCATGCATGATAACCAGCGCATCATGAAATATGTAGTTGAATTCAATCAACTAGCCACCCATAGGGAATAGCACGGGTCACCCATGGGTCAAATGTGGGTGACCCGCACCCAACCCATGGGAAACCCGAACCCGTCAACCCATGGGTTTTTTCCCATGGGTCAACAGGTCTCGGGTGTGCGCCGCACCCGCACGCGATACGTCACGTATGTGGCGGCGCGTACGTCGCATTCGTCACGGCGCATGCGCATATGTCGCGGCGCGTGTGCGTACGGGCGTTGCATACATTGTGTTTGTCGCAGCGCATGCGCATATGTCGCATACGTGGCGGCGCGTACGTCACATTCATCACGGCGCATGCACATACATTGTGTACATCGTGTTTGTCATGGCACGTGTGCATACGTTGTGTACGTTGCATATGTGGCAGCACGTGCACGTAACGGGCGTTGCGTACATCACGGCGCATGCGCGTATGTCGTGTATGTCGCGTTCGTGGCGTCGCGTGCACGTACATTGTGTACGTCGTGTTTGTGGTGTCATGTGCGCGTTCGTCGCGTTTGTGTCGGCGCGTTCGTCGCATTCGTGTCGTCGCGTTTGTGTCGGCACGTTCGTCGCGTTCATGTCGGCACATTCGTCGTGTTCGTGTCGGCATGTTCGTCGCATTCATGTCGGCGCGTGCACGTACACGTTCGTGTCGGAGTTGACACCCCGGGTTGGGCCCGGGTCACGGGTGCTCGCGGCTTGACCCGCACCCACACCCAAGGACACCCGACCCGGTGACCTGTGCAGGTTGGCCTGACCCATGCATTTCCCTAGCCACCCATGTCTACTGGGGCACTTCGTTGCCAGTTCTACAATGGACTCCCCAGCAGGATCAAGGACAGGATTTCCAGAGTAGGAAAGCCCCACTCCCTGCTTTAACTCCACCTCCTGTCCTATCCATTGATGCCCACTACTGGGAGCAACGATCGGAAATTGCAAGGGAGCCCCCCTCTACTCAGAACTTCGACCACCTCTACAGCAGAGGGAGGACCCCCATGACCACGTATTCAGCCCCTAACATGGGCAATAAGATGGCCAATCTAGGCTAACCCATGACCCCATCCAGTAGCAGCAGGGCTACCACAGATCTTTCGTCCAAAATTGGAAAAGACAGAAAACTTACATTACAAGAATGGCAACACCACTTCAAACAAAACCTCTGCCTCTTCTGTGGCAGATCAGGCCACATAGCCAAGGAGTGCCCAAGATCCACCACTACAGTCACCAAAGGGTGCACAGCCTCCATGACAGAGGAAATTGAAGAAGAGTCTGAAGCCTCGGATGCTTTGGAAACCAAGGAATAAGAAGCAAGGCCTCTGACTCTGGCACTAGTTGTTTGCATTGAACACCAACTGTGCCCAGGGAGTAAAACAAACAACATGTCTAACCTTTTCAGGAACTTGACCACCTGTGACCAATTGTCAAAAGATTTCGACCCATTTCCTTGGAAACAACTCCGACCCTCCAAACTCCATCAGAATTCTAGTTGCCAGGATACCATATGCTCACCCATTACAATCCATTGATTGACAGGGCATTGAGTACTACTCGTTTAGATTTTCATCCCAACTGATTCTTGGTACCATAGAGCCCACAGTTTTCACTCAGCGCTCAATCTGACCCTCCAAAAAACCTCACTCAGGAAGAACCCTGACCATCACAGAATCCATACCGTCCCTTAGACAAAACAGTTCCATGTGTAGATTCTCTCTTAGACTAGAACATCTTGATAACATGTTAGTATGAACTGAACTATTGACACAGTTCAAACTGAGACTCAAATTGCAGGACATTCTCCGAATCCCGATGATGCCACCACTGTCTAAGCAACAAACTGGCGACCGGCCACCATGGCCACCATGACCACCATGACCACCATGACTGCCACAACCACCATAACCACCACGACCACCATGACCACCATGACTGCACCGACCATGACCCCCAAGCCTCTGATACGCAAACACCATTAATTCCAAATCAATATATACAAGCACTATCAGTCATCACCATAAAACAAGGAATGCTCTGGATCAAAATTGGAAGGATCCAGCTGATGGAACAAATCCACTCCCTGCATTTCTCCTCCACCACTTGACTCCAGCACCAGGACGATCACTTCAGGAATCAGCCCTACCATCAGCGCCACAACCCCCAGAACCACCTCTTCAGTAGGATGCCCCATCATAGGTACCAAACTCTCCACACCACATACCGGGTCCACCAGTTCAATAGACCACCCTGCTCTGGGTGTCATATCTTCTGCATCATGCACTGGACCCATCTCCCCAGGAGTCCTCTTCCTCTTAGAGGCTGGCTTCCCCATATCACATGCCAGAGTCAACTGACCCGCCACTGCCCGACAACTCTGGACTAGACTACCATACCTCCACATGCTTGTCAGACAATCTCAACCATCCATCTTGATAGCATTCTGCATCTCAGAGGCATCCAACAGCCTCCTTAAGTTGGCACCAAGAGTGAAAATACCATCTCTGATTTCCTTTAGGATATCCCTGTTTGTGGCACTCCCGACCTTTGGAAGGGGAGGGACCACCACTTCAACCTTTGTCCTCTTTGAAGAGGATGCCTCAGGAACCTCTGTCTCCTCCCGCCTCCTTTTTCTCAAGGTGGATCCTTTAACAACCGGTATCCCGCCGACCTTGTACCTCACCCTGCTCTCCCAACAGGGAACACAGGTCTTTACCAATGTGGTCCACTCACAGGGTTTCTCATGTTTAAGACACTTGTTGCAGGATTCCAACCTCAAAAAGGAGGGAATCCCCGGGTTGGTGACCTGGTACAGGTCAGGACGATGACAAATCAGTGCCCAACAACTGGACTCAAAGGGTCTAAGACCCACCTCCTTCCCAGTTGCCTGCACATCCCAAGCCACCTGATATTCATAGGCCCTTTGTGCCCCTGAAATTGGGGCATCCTTCTCGAGACATTTCCAATGCTTCCTCTCTGTATCCCTCGCAGCAGTACTTGCCCTGACCACAGGCACAATAGAGATATCCTCCCCACCCCCTGGATTGTCTGCATCAGACAAGAAGATGGACTCTAAATCCAAGGGGACACTGCTATCCGAGAATTCATCAGACTCAGTCTCCTGTCGTGGAACATCCCCATCCTCGGACCCCAATGGGACAACAAAACCCCCTTAAGATGGTACATCTTCTGGATCTTCAGCTGCCTGACTGGCCAGGAGGTCAAGCTCCAGAGCCTTGGCATCTCACTCCATAGCTCGATCCTTTTCCTCCCTCCTCCTTTGTTCTACCCCTTTTTTCTTTTCCTCCAACCTTCGGACCTTGGCCCTCCTATTTTTTCTGACCTTCCAGGTGGCCTCCAGTTTCCACGCCCCTTCCACCTCCAACAAGTGAATCTTTTCCACACATTTGGCTTTGAAGGAATGCACCTGCTCTGAGACCTCTGCCTCAATATCCTGCTCCAGTCCAGACATGGGTGGGGGTAGGAAAAGGAACTTAAGGAGAGAAAAAACCTCTTATATACATCAGACAGGTGCTCAGAAAAAATACCTATTATGTCCTAATATGCCTAAAAAATAATCCCACACTCTTCTCTGCTCAATTCATGGCAAGAATAAGCTTAGGACCTCAAGGGCTCGGTCCTAGTAGAGGGATACTGTTATAGCCCATGCTACCAATAAACCCACATTAATCCCCGCAACCACCCGCACCATTTCTGGGACCTTTCTGACCATTAAAAAGCCTGAACAATTGCTTTCCAAAATTCCGTTGTGTCAATCTGAGGTTCCACAATCCCGAACCTCCGAAGATTCCGAGGCCAAGGTTCCACTCCTTGATAAATGACATGCAGGATCATCGCATACCTCACTCCCTTGTTCTTCATTCTGTATTTCCCCTTGTACTCTTTCCCCCCCTTGTCTTTACTCAGCAAAAGTTAGTACAAGGACTAGATACATGGATATAAGACACCAGTCGACTGGACTATTTGCCAGTACAAATATCGACTTAATTCTGCATCATAGTTTCCGATTCAGTTCCAGTAAACTTTCTGACTTTCCGAAATTAGGGACAGATGATCGAGGAGGGCACAACACATAAGTTGAAGCCAAGTCCCTGCGACCTTGAACTACTTGAACTACCTAATACCGTGAACAGTCCTAGACCCCCCCATACTTCCCATCTTCCTGCCCCTTTCCGATTCCATCCATGAACCCGTGACCTCTAGTCCCTCTACCTCCAGAGTATGAACCCCCTCTCGGAAACCATTCTGAACCTCTAGAACCCCTTCCAGAAGTATCTAGCTAAGCACTGATATGTGGATTTAACAGAGTGGTTGGATCGGGCCATTCTTGGTGGTGCTAGGGGTTGTTTGGAGGGATGAAGAACAGATTGGACAGGGTTGAGCACAGACAGGGATTTGTACTTGATACTCCAGATTTGAATGGTGGCTCTGGGATAGGCACAAGGTTCTAAGGGGTATGGATGCTGGGTCCAGTAGTGGGTGGATCTTGGGGTAATGATGCATGGCAGATGGAGGCCTCTGTGATTGTTTGTAAGGCTTTAATACATGCACTGAGTCTCATTGATGATCAGGAGTGTAAGTTCAAATATACTGTTAAGTCCACATGTCAGGTACTTGTTAAACATGTTTCCATAGGTTTCTGCAGGTAGTCTGGTATTTCCATGGTAGATAGAGGGTCAGAAGTCATAAGGTTGGATTGCCACAAGGTAGGCAGGGGACAGAGGTAGATGGATGGATAGATGGGCAGATAATAAAGCACCAGTGCTTAAGAGTATGTAGTCAAGTCATAACATGGACTATGTGATTATCAAATACTAGGTGTTCACAGTTGGAGGGACTTGACTTCAATTTATATGGGTCAGGCACCAAAAATGCTGATGATGTGTGGGCTAAGTACTAATGAAAAAGTACTGACTTCGTGATGCTGGCAGGGTATTGGCCAAGTCTAGTAGACCAATTGGAGTGGCTTGGCTTCAACATACTTGTGCATTGCATCCTACTTTCCATGTGTACTACTAAGTTCAGAGGGGAGAGGAAACTCAGGAGAGTGCTGAGAGTGTTGGTATCAGGCACCAAGAATGCTGATATTGCATGGGCTAAGTGCTAATGCAATAGTACCAACTTTACAATGTGGGCAGGATTTGGCCAAGTCCTGTAGACCAATCGGGGTAGGTTAGCTTCAATGTACTCATGTGTTGCACCCTACTTTCCATGTGTGCCACTAATTTCAGACAGAAGGAGAACCCAGGAGAGTGCCAAGAGTGTCGGTGTCAGGCCTTGGTAATGCCAAAGGTGTGGGTGAGAACCGGCCAAGTCCTGCAGGCCAGTTGTAGTGGCTTGGCTTCAATGTACTCATGTATTGTGTCCTACTTTCTGTGCATGTGTCAAGTACACGTACCGAGGATCCGATAACTCGGCAGTACCGACTAAAAATACTCCATTAGTAACCAAGTACGAACCATTCAATGAGTTGTTCTCGGCCAGATGCGCATATCGGTCACACCCCTCATTCCTACGCCTACTCCTCACTCCTCGGACCGCCTTACCTCGGGACTTCCTGCCCTTGTGTTATCTTCGGTTATGGCCTTGTTTTACAATCGGGCAATTCCTATTGTGCTAGGGCACGTCCTATTATTCTGTCCTTTATTGTTTTATTCCCACCCTACATTTCTTATTCTAATTTTACTCGTTGTGGACAATAACCACATGCTCTGCATACCTTGTTGTCCCACATTCCTTATTCCACATGTCGCTTCTTAACCTATATAAGTAGGACATGGATGTACATACTTCTTCATTCTGGGTATCGACTAGGCTTAGGCCCTTCTACCTTCTTCTCTTCTGTTAAAGTCCTCGACTCGGGCCGGCATCTTCAGCATCCCCCTGAGTATCTGTCTGTTGCAAATACAGTGGCACGCACGGCAAGTAGGGCGCAACGCATGAGTACGTTGAAGCCAACGCCACTACTCTTGGCCTGCAGGACTTGGCCATAGTCTGCCCGACCTTTCGACAACACCCTTCGGCAGTACCGAAGTCCGTCAGTAACCGACGCTTGACAGCATGCCACTGATTTGGAATGGAAGAGATGCTCAAGAGGATGCCAAGAGTATTGGCCCAAGTAGAGGACTGCTAAACAGAGGAAGGAGAGCAGGAAGGTGTAAACCTAGTTAATACTCAGACTGAGGAACTATGTACATGCATTCACTACTTATATAGGCTAAGAGGCGAAATGTGGAATAAGGGTGGCATAAGACATGGAGAAAAGAATAAGGTATAGAGACCATGTGGAAGTATTGTCTACAGTGATCTAGAATAGAACAATAAGATGTAAACGAGAATAAGACAATGTCAAGCCTTGGGAATGCCAACAATGTGGACGAGCAGCGGCCAAGTCCTGTAGGCTGGGAGTAGTGGCTTTGGCTTTAACATGCTCGTGCATTGCGCCCTACTTGCCGTGCATGCCACTGATTTGGGACAGAGAAGATACCTGGGGGTGCCAAAGGTACTGGCCCGAGTGGAGGACTTTATAGAGGGAGGAAGAGATAAAGGGCCTAAGCCTAGTTGCTACCCAGAATGAGGAAGTATGTACATGCATGTCCTACTTATATAGGTTAAGAAGCAACATGTAGAATAAGGGATATGGACAATAAGATATGCAGAGCATGTGGGGGTATTGTCTATAATGAGTATAATTAGAATGAAGGAATGCAGACAGGGATATGACAATGAAAATAGAATAATAGGAACGTAGCTGAGGACAGAACAATAGGGAGCACCAGACCATAAGACAACAGTGTTATAGCTGTGGGTAAAACAAGGATAGGGTGTTCTGAGGTGAGATGGGTCAAGGAATGATGAGTGGAACGGGTAGGATTATTGGGTTGGTGAATAGGATAAGGCAGATGGGGATGAGGAATGGGAACAAGGGATGTGGATGGTGGATGTGCTGAGCCAAGAACGGCATATTAAGTGTGTGGCTTGGTCACTGGCTGGGTACTTTGTCAGCACTGCCAAACTACCGGGCCTTGGTACGTGTACTTGACAATGAGATATGACTGGTAATAAACAAGTAGGAGTGTGAGGGAAAATAGAACAATAGAGGGTGGCTGAATATGAAACAATAGGGCTGTGACTAAGTAATAAATGAATAGTGAATGTCCTGAGGGTAAACGGGCAAAGAGAAGGATGGGGAATAAAAGAATAATAGAGAATAGGAGGGATGGGGTAGGGAAGGTGAACCAAATAATGAACTGAATGTACTGAGCCAAAACCACATACTAGTAAGGAATTGTCAAGTCCACATACCAAGACCCATCCGCCGGCAGTGCCGACCGAGCAATCATCTTATATCCACGACCAAGTGCCCGCGTCGCATGCATAACACTTGGTGCACCGGTCTCGGCTCGGCACATCTGCCATCCACACTCCTCGGTCCGTTTCACCTCGGGACTTCCTGTCCTTGTATTATCCTCGAACACGACCCTATTGTTTTATACTCGGCCACTCCTTATTGTCCCATCTTGAGTCATGATTCTATTATCCTGACTTTTATTGTTCTATCCCCGCTTTGCATTCCTTGTTCTAATTTTGTTCGTTGTGGACAATGACCACATGCTCTGCATACCTTGTTGTCCCACATTCCTTATTCCACATGTCGCCTCTTAACCTATATAAGTAGGACATGCATGTACATACTTCCTCATTCTGGGTATCAACTAGGCTTAGGCCCTTCTACCTTCTTCTCTTCTGTTAAGTCCTCGACTCAGAGCAGCATCCTTAGCATCTCCCCGGGTATCTGTCTGTTGCAAATACAATGGCACGCATGGCAAGTAGGGCACAATGCACGAGTATATTGAAGCCAACGCCACTACTCCTGGCCTGCAGGACTTGGCTATAGTCCGCCCAACCTTTCGCCAACACCCCTTGGCAGTACTGAAGTCCGTCAGTACCCGACGCTTGACAGAAATGACTTATCACTAGTGTGTGGGATTAACGATAAGGGTTGTTCGGTTGGTACTACTGAGTGAACTGGAGCTCAGTATTGTATTGTAGGCTTGACAGTTGGCCTAAGTAAAGGACTTCAGAGAGAAGGAGGGAAGACAGGAAGGCATAAGCCAAGTTGATATTCAGAATGAGGAAATATCTACATCTATGTTCTACTTATATAGGTTAAGAAGTGAGATGTGGAATCAGGGTGGTATAAGACATGGAGAAAACAATAAGGTATGAAGAGCATGTGGAAGTATTGTCCACACTGCTCAAGAATAGAGCAAAGAAATGTAAACAAGAATAGAACAATGAAATATGACTGAGTATAAGATAATAAGAGTGTGAACAAAAATAAGAAAATAGAAAAGTGACTGAATATAAAACTTTAAGGTTATGACCGAGGATAAAACAATAGAAAATGTCCTGAGGTAAAATGGATCAAGAATAAAAGGATAAACAGATCGGGAATAATGGAAAATGAATGAAGGAGGAGTAGATGATGAATGAAGGAGGAGTGGATAATGAATGGAGTGGGAGGTATGAATGATGAATGTGCCAAGCCAAGACCAATGTACTAAGTGACTTGTATATAACTTGGTCACTTGCACGTAGAATTAGACTGATCGTTTGGTCAGCACTACCAAGTGAACCAATGCTTGGTACATATACTTGACAGTACCTCCCCCTTAGGGCTGAACCCATGAAGCTGGTAGGTGGAGTTTGAAAATAAGGTTTGGGATGCCTAATGTGATGTCATGGAATGTTTGGGATCTAGTACCCAAATTCCAACCACCACCATCCACCAATCCCAGCATCCCATTATCATCAAAAAATAATAGGTTACAAATCAGACAAAGACATGAAGCGCATTGTCGAACTCATGGAGAAGAAGGCTAAGTAGCAGCAGGATCACAAGGAAGCTGAAGCCATGTGGGTTTCCAAAGCAAAGGTCAAGGCAAAAGAAAAGGAGGAAGCCATGGCAAAGGTGGCAGAAGCAAAGAGAAAGGAGGATGAGGTAGCAGTGCCTGCTACCAAACAAGCAGCCAAGGAAGAGGAGGTGGCAGCAGTGGCTGCAAAGCAGGCAGCAGAGGAGGAAGAGACAGTGAAAAGAGTGGCCAAGGATACTGCTACAGCTCAGGCAGCCAAGGAGAAGTGATTGACTGAGGCCACCACTAAAGAGGCCGATGTGGCCAAAAACATTGAAGTACCTATGAATGAGGATACTGAAAAGGCAGGAACTCCTGAAGATGTGGGAGTTCCAACAACTAATGTGCATAAGAGGGGCAGAAGTGTGGAGGCAGGGGCCAGTATGGGGCCCAGGACAAAAGGAAGGAGGAAGAGTGAGAGGCCAAGGGGGGCCATGGTAAATGATGTTTTGTTTTTTATTTATTTTGATTAATTTTTCTTTAAATAGTGCAAATAAATGACCTGGGAGTGGTCACCTTCCATTCATCCCCCTTGTGAGCGATGCATCCAGCATCAGGATGGATGCATGGTACTGGGGCCAGGGGCTGCATGCTAGTAGTACAACCAGTGCAAGGTTGGGTGCAGTCCAGCTGCACTGTGGGTTTCTAAAGCCAAAAGCCAGCCCTTCATCCAGGAGTATAATGAGGAACCTGAGGCAGAAAGTAAGGAGGAAAGCAAGAGTAAGGAGGAAGAGGAAGAGGAGCCACCGAGGAAGAAACCAAGGCAGGCTGCTGCCATGTACCCAAGTGGGAGAACTCCAGCGATAGAAGTCCCACGGCCTGAGCCTTTAAATGGTCAGCAGGCCATCGATGTCCTGGAGGCCATTCTCCAGGGATAGGAATGGATAACAGAGTTATTTTTCTATATAGCAGAGGGGTTGGAGCACAGGGAGCATGCTATGGGTTTGAGGGTTTGGGAGGTCCAGGAGGAGTAGGAGGAAATGAGGGTCCAGAGGAGGACCAGTTGAATAGTGATAGGAAAGAAGAGGATAAAGAGGAAGAGAAAGGGAAGGGGAAAGAAAAGGAGGATGAGACTATAGAGGAGGATGATGAGACTTTAAAATAGTCTCAAAATAATAATAATAATAATAATAATAATAATAATAATATATATATATTTCATTTTTATTTATTTTTTATTTTTTATTTATTTTGTTTGAGGGAAAAAAATAAGAGAAAATTAGAAAAGTCATGAGAGACAAAGAGACAAGTGAGATGTGCTGAGATGTTCAGGTGTTTTGGTGTGATAAATAGAAGGAAATAGAGATGGATAGGTGGACTGAGAGAGAGTTTTAGGAAGCTGAGGGGGTATTAAGGATGGATGTGATCGTAAGGTGGGGAATAGAGGGTTGGGAGCTTGAAAAAGGGGGAAATTTGGGATGGAGGTAAGATTGGGAGGATGTAAGGTTGGGATAGAAAGCAAATAAGGTTGGGATAGAAAGCAAATAAGGTTGGGATAGAGAGGAATTAAGGTTAGGATGGAGAGTGTAGAAGGGGTATTTGGGAAAGTTGAGGGGTTAAAATAGAGGAAATTTGGAAAGGAATGTATTTGGGAGGGGGAAGTTGCAGAGTTTGAAGGGTTTTCAGCTAGTTGCCACCCTCACAGCCCTATCATCCAAACTCAGTAAGGATGGAAAATTTTTGAACAAAACCTCTGTCTCTTCTGCAACAGGACAGGCCACATGGTCAAAGACTGCCTGAAGTCCTCTTCCATAGCCGTCAAAGGGTGTGCTATCTAGAAAATGAGGAGACTTTTAAAGCAATGGACACTTCAAAGTCAAAACATAAAATACAACCCCTGGACTCTGGTACCAGACAGGTTGCATTAAGGTTGTATTACCACTCCTCCTAATCTAAACCCCTGACCATCTGCCAAACCTCCAACCCCATGACATTACATCATTTCCTCCATGAACCATAACAGCTCCCTTAATTCTGTAACAAATACAAGCACTCAAACCTCTGACCCACTTCTCTAAGAAGTAAAACTCTGTGACCTCTGCAACTCTGCTAGATTCTAGTTGCTCAGCAATCCTCAGACAATGCTGACTCACCTACTTCAATCCCTTGATTGACAGGGCATTGGGTAGTATTTCATTCAGATCTTTATCTCTAACTGATTCTTGGTACTACCAAGCCCATAGTTTGCACTCAGTGCTCATCCCAACCTCTAAAAATCTGCTTGTTATACCAGAAAGTCTGGCCAGGTCCATGCCCCTTCCACACCTCATAGATGAATGGCATTCCAGACCCCTTAGATCCTTTCTCTCCAAACTAAACCCCTTGTTTAGTTACTCTCTTATTATATATCGCTAACCCATTTGACATGGAAAGAACCTTGGAATTTATGAGAATTGTAGGATATCCTCCAAATTTCCATAAAAAGGCCTTTACCATTGTCCTGTTACTGAGCCTATTAATGTTAAATCCATGTGTCGGCGCTTAGCTAGAGGCTTCTGGAAGGGTTTCTGGAGGGTTCCAGATGGTTTTCAAAGGGAGGGTTCGTACTCCGGAGATGGAAAGACTAGGGGTCGGACTCAGAATTGGAATTGGAATGGGGACGGGAGTTGGAAGTGCCGGGGGTCTCAAGACTGTTCGCAGTATAGGGTGATACAAGTGGTTTGAGGTCATAGAGACTTGGCTTCAACTTATGTGTTGCACCCTCCTCGATCATCTGTCCCTAATTTCGGAAAGTCGGAAAGTTTACCGGAACTTAATCAGAAACTACAACGCAGAATTAAGTCGATATTCATACTGGTGAATAGTCCAGTTGACTGGTGACTTATATACATGTATCTAGCCTTGTACTATCTTTTTACCGAGTAAAGACAAGGGGGGGAAGAGAGTACAAGGGGCAATATAGAACAAAAAACAAGGAGTGAGGTACGCGGTGATCCTGTGCGTCGTCTATCAAAGGAGCGGAACCTTGACTTCGGAATCTTCGGAGGTTCGGAAATACAGAACCTCGGAATGATATATCGGACATCTAGAAATCGGTTATTCAGTCTTAAGCGATCGGAAAGGTCCCAGAAACGGTGTGGGTGGTTGTGGGGTTTAATGTGGGTTCATTTGGTGGCATGGGCCATAACAATTAAGCTCCATCAAGAAACTACCCATCATATCACCCTCACTAGTTGTCTTTGAGTGAACCTTTCCTGCCTCATTAGCCACCTCCTGGACCAACTCAGCACTTGGGCAGCCTTATCCTCCTCCTCCTCCTCCTCTTCAAGCAGTCACTGCTCTTCCTTTTCCCACTCCTCCATTTTCTGCTGTTCATCCTAAAGCAACTGCTCCAGGAATATCTACTGATCTTCTGGTTTCTACTCCTCCTCCACCTTCCATTCCTCTTCCTTCTTCCACTCCTCTACCTTCCTCTGCTCCTCCACCTTCCAAGCTTCCTCCTTTCTCAGCTCCTTCGCTTCCCTCTTCTGCTGTTTGTACTCTTCAAATTCCACTTGGGCAACCCAACCTTTTCTGTATACTCTGCTTTGAGGTCTCATTCAATGTTTGCCATTGAGGAAAAGAAGGGCTTTCCAGGCAAAAAAAGGGCCCATTTTATAGCCACAGTGACAGGCAGTCTATAAAACACCTATTCAATGCCCAGAATTCCCCAAAAATCCCTCCCACACCCATTCCCACTTAATTATCACATCAATAGGTGCTAGACCTCAAGGAATCAGTCCTAATAGAAGGATACTGTTATGGTCCATGCACCAGATTGACCCAACAAGCAGCCAGACAACCCATCTGCCCATTCTACTAAACTTCCAGCAGTGCCACTGAGGATCCACACTTTCCACCCATCTGATTGCATGATCCTAGAATCCTACAATCTGTCAGACATAGGTACTGCTGATGATACATGGGCCGAGTGCTATTGCAATAGTGCCAACTTTACGATGTTGGCATGAATTGGCCAAGTCCTGTAGACTGATCGGAGTAGCTTGGCTTCAATATACTTGTGCATTGTGCCCTACTTTCTGTGTATGCCACTAATTTAGAACAGAGGGGATACCCGGGAGAGTGCCAAGAGTGTAGGCCCAAGTGAAGGACTTCAGACAAGAGAAGGGAGGACAAGAAGGTATAAACCTAGTCGATATTCAGAGTGAAGAACTATCTAGAGAGAGAGAGAGAGATTCAATTATAGTGCTCAAAGCATAAGTGCTTATGGTACACTTTAACTACAAAACAATAGTACTGCGTAAGAGATAGTTATCTACTAAGAACTGTGGCAGATAGAATATGTGATATGAGGAGATATGACAACTGTGTTTTGTGAGTGTATGGGAAAACAAGACCCCATTCATTTATGTGGTGTGCCAGCAAGTTGTCAGAACATCACAGATGGCTCATGCCTAGTCTAAAATGGATGGACCAGGATTGGCAGTGCAAAGGGTATTTTGGTCAATGTATTTTGCAGAAACATCATGCTTCAGGGATTAGAGTGTCAAGCAGTGGTCAGATAGAGCTAGTTTAGAGTGTGTAGTTGGCTGGATTAGGCCTCAAAAAGGGGACCTTCCTCAGCAAGTTTGTGCACATGGCAGTCCAGGGCTGCTTTGCACATTGGACATTCCTGACTTGTTGCTGCATGAGCTTCTGTGCGGATGGCATATCTTAGTGTGATGTGTTGACACAGTGTAAAAGGCAACAAATTCCCACAGTGATGTGTTCTTTCAACTAGGCCAAAAGGCCACTATGCCAGGTTATCTGGCATTAGTCTGTGGGTACTATTTAAACAGCAACTTGTTACATATATTCACCAACCATTGCAATGGTATGTAACACACAGTATGGGTTTGTCACATTTTTCTTCATTAGGGCAAAGGCAATCTCGTGTTATATGTTTGCCTGAGCATTGTCCACAAGATGTTGTCCTCTTGCAGAGCTGTACAAAGTGACCAAATTGATGACAATTATAGCATTGCAGTGGGTGATGTAGGAATTTGGTTGTGGGGTGAAGGTGACCCCAGAATGCAATGTGGTGGCTGATGCAGCTATTTGCAACTTGAGCATCCATAAAGAAGAGAACTATAGACATGTGAGTTTTAGTTTGATGATTTTTCCGTGGGTGGGAGAGGAGTTTAATCTGTTAGAGTGTCGAGGGGTGGGTGATGATTTGATGAGAGAGATAACATTGCAGCTGTCTCGTGAGGTGTCAAATGTAGTGAGAATACCATGAACGATGACTGGAAATGTCTTTTGGGCAACAGAGAGCTGATCAGAGAGTTTAGGGAGCCAGCAGTATGCTGTGAAGGCAAGATATATTTGTTCAGCTTCACTGCAAGTAGTGGGCCAAATATCCCTACTTCAGTGTCGACCTGCAACATGGATTCACAGTGGGATGTTCTCTATGTCCTCATTCCCATCTGCATCTGGTGTGTATGATCTTGTTTCAAATTAGCAATTGGCATCTTCAATGGCTCTGGCAATTTCCTCTCCTAGCTCTTCATCAGACAGGCCTGAGAGGATGGGATTGTTGCAATCAGATTGTGCAAGTATGAGGTCAAATTGCATATTGGTAAATGGTGTTTTAGGAGTTGGCTGTGGGGCTGGCAGAGTGGGTGAGGTAAGGACGGCTGCATAGGTGCATTTCCCAATGGGTTGCATGCAGTTTGAAAGGCCTAAGTGGGTGGAGATAGCATCCAGATGCTTATATACTTTGGTCAATTGTAGGTCATGTGAATCTATGAGTGTCGATCAGGCTGTGGAAATGATGCAGGGCACAAAGAGAGATTGTCACTGTTTTAGCAGTCTTGGTCTTAGGGAGAGCAATTCCGTATATCAGAGTACTAAGTTGTTCAAGTATGGTAGCTAATAATGCTGCAGTAGGCTGTCCTGGGAGTTCAATGGGCAGCAGTGGTGGTGGTTGGACTGTGGGAGTCATCGGAATCATCCTGAGCACACTCAGACTGGATGATGCCAGTTTGAGATGTCAGTGAATGGATGGAGCCTGTGGTTCAAACGCGTTGAGTGTTCGAATATAGGGTGGGTCCTTAAGCGCCCTGGCGATGGTGGTGGTCGGAGTTCAAGGAGCCCGCCCTGTGTGTGGCTAGCTATCCGGCGAAGATATTCGATTGAGGATTTAAATGTGTACCAAATACACGTGGAAATATCCTTGAAAATTTTCACAATAAAAACGATAGGTGGGTGTAGCGCCTTCATATATCAAGGTTCTGGCGCTGGCATTGCCTCGCGTTTTGCCAGCTCGTACATCCCCACCATCAGCTCAAGCAGTCGACGTTAGGCTCAAGCCGAAACTCGTTTAAGCCATTCTATAATCCATGTCGTCGCAAGAGGGTATAAACACCCACTGGGAACATGTCTCTATCAGTGAGTTATCAAAAGAGTCTCAAAGTGCTAACCATAACTTTGATTTGTGTTGCAGCCCCTCATGGTAACGCAGTTATTCAGCACACTATCAGTAAGTGCTGTCGCCATCTAATGTCATAGCTTCCGTACTCAACACAATGTAGATATCTCGCCAGATCCTTTAGCCTCGCTCAAACCCGCTGAGCGGGCATCCTATGACACACGTTACGGTGTCGAAGGTGACCAAGTTCGCGGATGCATGGAACACACTCGTGTGGAGATATTGGCTAATCTAGAGGCCTGGGCGCACGATTCTTCAACTCCAAACGTCTATTGGCTCAACGGTCAGCTAGGTACGGGGAAAACGAGTATCGCTCACACGCTGTGTGAGCGGTTAGATGGGCAGAAGAGGCTTGGGGGAAGCTTCTTCTGCTCTCGTTCAGGATCGACTGATGCGCGCTGCATCATCCCTACCATCGCCAGCATGCTTGCTCTATCTAACGCGACGATCCGATCAGCCATTCACGAAGTCCTCAAGAGGAAGCCTAATGTGGCCAATCTCAATGATCTGTCTGAGCAATTCCGCTCCCTGATCATAAATCCCGTCAAATTCGCAGCTAAACAGGACCCCAAGATTCATTACATCATTGTGATTGATGCCATGGATGAATGCACTGGATCCAGGATCAGGGAAATGCTAATAAAGGCGATCCTCGATTGCGTCACAGACATTCCTCTCAAATTTTTCATTACAAGTCGACCCGAGACTTGGATCAAGAGGGCATTTAATCATTTCGCTGCATCTTCCCTCTTTCAAGAGTTTTCCCTTCCCAAAGTTGTCACTAACGACAATGGAGAAAACGATATCGAAACATATCTCAAAACTTCATTGTCCAAAATCGCGCACGAGCACGGATATTCTCACCAATCGTCTCCTTGGCCGTCTAAAGAGGAACTGATGAAGCTTGTTACCCAGTCGGATGGATTATTCATCTTTGCCGCCACTGCGGTGCGGTACATCGGTGATACGAATGTGGATCCCCAAAGGCGTCTAACCGAGTTAACCAGCTCAGAGCTGTCATTTGCCTCCCTGAACACGTTGTTCGATCTGATTATGGTCGAAGCATTCCAGAATCTCAGAGGCAAGGAAATAGCGACAAGGCGACAAGTACTCACCACAGTAGTGTTTCTACACCAGCCACTCTCTATTGCTGGCATTGCTTCCTTGTTACAGATGACAAATCGCGAGGTTAAGATTGACCTGGCTGGCTTTTGTTCGGTAATTTATGTTCCCTCTACCGATGATGCACATGTCACCATCTTTCACGCCTCGTTCCGTGATTTTCTTGTCGATCCGATTCGTTGCGGTAAGCACAGCATCGATACTTCCGATACCCACCAAAAACTCGCGATCCAGTGTCTGCAGGAGTTGAATAATTCTCTTCGGCGTAATATCTGCGATTTGCGTGATGGCCACCTAGGCGCACAGGCTCATGAAATCCCCGATCCTAGCATTATTTCCGAGACTCTCAGATATTCTTCCCTGTACTGGGCCTCTCATCTTGCAGAAGCTCTAGCATTCCCATCCCCAAACACTGTACCCATGCTCAATAAGCTTGCTACATTCGCTGATACACACCTATTGCACTGGCTGGAGTGCCTCAGTGCTTTTGGAGAGCTTCCTTCTGGCTTTCGTTCTCTTAGCATCGCGAAAAAAGCCATGTTGGTGAGTAATCAACATTGTGGAAGAATTCAGCTCACCCTTTCATCAGACATACTCCAAGACTCATGCCCACTATGCGTTGCCACTCGAGGATGCTCATCGCTACCTACAGATGGGGTTTGAGGCGATGAAACACCATTGCCTCAACACGTATGGCTCACCCCTCGCATGGATCCCTAGACGAGCAATGATAAGGGATCACTGTTCGACATTATTCGATAAGATACCTAGAGTAGTGGTGGGCATCTCTCAGTCATGGAAATCAGAGGAGGGCGTCATGTTACATCCTTCAGCTGTGAATGCTGTTACTTTCTCACCTGATGAGACACGGGTTGCGTCTGGGTGTAGTGACTCTTTCGTTCGTATCTGGAACTCCATAACGGGAGAGCTTGAGGAGATGCTGGCAGGGCATTCAGAGCCAGTGTTGTGTATTGCCTTCTCACATGATGGGGCACGCATTGCGTCTGGTTCGGACGACTGCTCGATTAGAATTTGGGACGCAAAAAGGGGGAAGTTAGAGCGTATTATCAAGGGACATTTAGGATCAGTCCGTATGGTTGCCTTCTCACCTGATGGATCAAGCATTGTCTCTGGCACTTATGACACCACCGTTTGGGTATGGGATACCACCACTGGTACGACACCGCGTACACGCGAATTTAATTCGCCGGTGCTGGCTGTTTCGTTCTCTCCTGATGGGAAACATGTGGCTTCTGGCATGGACGACAGCACCGTTCGCATTTGGGATGTCACTAAGAGGACGCCTGAGCGTATACTCGAGGGTCATTTACATAGGGTGCGGTCGGTTGCCTTCTCACGTGATGGGACGCGTGTAGTATCTGGCTCTGATGACAAGTCAATCCATATTTGGAATATGGATAACTGGAAATTAGAGCACATACTAAAGGGACATACATATTCGGTATCTTCTGCCACATTCTCTCCCGATAGGACGCGTGTCGTGTCTGGGTCATTTGATCACTCAGTCCGTATCTGGGATGTGGAATCGGGGCAGACAGAGTGTGTGCTCAAGAGACATACGAGCATGGTGTCGTCTGTCGTATTCTCACCTCGCGGCACACAGGTGGTATCTGCATCGCATGATGGCTCAGTCCGGATTTGGGATAAGACGAGCTACTTGGAGATAGAAGGCACTGTGGGTATAGATCCGCCGTCCTTTTCACGTGACGGCTCCCGTGTGTCGACGTTAGCTCATCTTCGGGAGGAAGAGAGAAACCAGGCACTCGAAGGACATTCAGGGCGAGTGCTGTCAGTTGCATTCTCGCCTGATGGGACCCGACTCGTCTCTGCGTGGAATGACGACACCATTCGAGTGTGGAATGCCACCACTGGGGACATCGAGCACGTGCTCGAGGGTCACTCAGGGGCGGTGGAGTCCCTTGATTTCTCTCCTAATGGGAAATACTTCGTGTCTGGATCGCATGACACGTCGGTCATTATCTGGGAGGCAGTTTCCGGAAAGATGGTGCGTCAACTGAGGGGACATTTAGCACACGTGAGGTCTGTTGCATTCTCGTCCCCAGATGGGAGACGTGTAGCGTCGGGCTGTGACGATGGCTATGTCCGGATATGGGATACAACTACCTGGGAAGTACAGCATATACTCAGGAGCCATTCAGTTTACGTAGACTCTGTTGCCTTCTCCGGCGATGGATCGCGTCTCGTGTTTGGCTCGAGCGACGGGTCGGTCCAGATATGGAATGCGACTACAGGAACGATAGAGCGCACACATAGACATCCAGGTTGGGTGGTGTCCGTTGCTTTCTCACTTGATCGCGACCACGTTGTGTTTAGTTCCCACGACCGCTCAGTCTCCATATGGGACACTACTACCGGTATCTCAACACCACTGCCGGAATATGAATCCTTCCAATTCTCAAATGGAAGTAACGTCACACATGTCCGCCCTGGCCACTTTTGTATCTTTGCTCCTGGGGAGCCGCAGATATCCATCTCACCGGAAAAGGACTGGATTCTCACTGACCAACCACTGCAATCTTGCTGGATTCCCCCTGAATTCCGTAATTTCGATATACATGCATTATCTAACTCCAAAGTGTGCTTTGGATATGAGTCAGGTCGTGTAGTTATAGTTGATCTCAAGCCTGTACATCAGTAGACATCCTCAATCTGTACATCTGCGGTTTCTTGGGTGTCCCGACCCTACGACATGACCTGAGGCCTCATGTGCAAATTGACAAGCCATGATTGTCTAGGTCCGTAAATTGACATTTATTTCAGATGCTTGTTCTTCTACTTGATCCGTCCCCTCTTTTTGCCTTCCTTGAGTCAATAACCCTCTGGTACGCCAGCTCGCAAGGCCGTCAATATAATGATTGTCCTAACCATAGAACTTGTCATGATAATGAGGGGAGCAGGGATATATTAAGGGAAAAACATGACAGAAAAATGTCATAGATTAGTTAGAACAGAATAGATACACAAGAGAAACAGAAATAACAATGTCTCAGGCAGAGACACATATAGAATCTAGCACAACCACACCATTATCAATTTCCTAGTGTAGTTATAATGTATGATATGGAAACAGCCCCTAGCAGGTTAGACAGGCACCTGTATGATCAGGTGTGGGGAGCAGGGGACTGGCCTATCATTGGACAAGGGTAGAAAGGGGGCAAAGGCATAAAAAAGGAAAAGAAAAAATAAATGAATGAGGACCCCCACTTTGCACACAACACAGTGTAAACTTCAGGGGATGACCGGTTTATCCCCTTCATGTCTTTTATATCTTTGATATTTGCTATCCCCTTAGTTACTCTTATCTTACTTTCCTTTTTATGACATATTTTATATGATAGTCACTGGTGACCATACAGTCACTGTGTCATAACCCCACCGAAGTCATTTCCGTTCACCTAAAAGACACGAGTATTTCCTTTACAAGAAGGGCCGCACGTCATGTGGGCAAAACCTCATGCCTGAGGAAACTGTATGATCTGCAACCCTTTGTCAGGAGTCGGGTACTGATGGACTTCGGTACTGCCGAGGGGTGTTGTCGAAAGGTCGGGCAGACTATGGCCAAGTCCTGCAGGCCAAGAGTAGTGGCATTGGCTTCAACGTACTCGTGCATTGCACCCTACTTGCGGTACGTGCCACTGGTTTTGCAACAGACGGATACTCGGGGGGATGCTGATGATGCTGGCCTGAGTCGAGGGCTTTACAGAGGAGAAGAAAGTAGAAGGGCCTAAGCCTAGTCAATACCCAGAATGAGGAAATATGTACATGCATGCCCTACTTATATAGGTTAAGAAGCGACATGTGGAATAAGGAATGTGAGACAACAAGGTATGCAGAACATGTGGTTATTGTCCACAATGAATAAAATTAAAATGAAAGGATGCAAAACAGGGATAAAACAATAAGGGATAACATAATAGAAATGTGTCCAAGGATAGGACAATAGAAGGTGACCGATTATAAGACAATGGAGTCATGGCCGAGGATAATACAAGGACAGAACGTCCCGAGGTGAGACAGACCAAGGGGAGGATGAGGAGTGTGGATGGTAGATGTACCGAACATAGACCAGTGTACCCAGTGTCATGTGTGTGGTGTGGACACTGGGTCGTGGATATAGGTCGATACTGCCAAGTGGATGGGTCTCGGTACATGTACTTGACACCCTTGCCCAGTCTGCAGCCTCTGATCAGAAAACCTAACCTCTGACCAGACATCATACCATCATTCACTGGTCAAGAAGTTCTCCCAACCTTCATCGATAAGCGCCCTTTAATCTCTGTCACTTAAACTTTGCCGATCAACCCAACTCCACTCGACAACTCCTAAAACAGAAGTACATTAGATCCTAACCTGATCCCATAGCAGCTTGGTCACAAAGTTCACTCTAGCCCCCTGTACTTTTGCCTCCTTGTTCTTTCAGCCAGACACCCTTTCCCCATTTATATTTACCTTGTTCTCAGTTGCTAAGTACTACTAGAATTTGAAACATGCATTAGTATAAATACGCATGTAATGTAGAAGTTCAGTAGTCTGATAATCAACTTAGAATACGACCAGCAACCTCACTCACCTCTGAGCTTCATTGTCCAAGCTTTTGTCAAGGGTCTCTAAGACCTTGCTCCACTCTAAACCTCTGTTCAAAATTAGGGATCATGTCAAGCTTTGGGATTGCCGAGAGGTTGGGCATGTAATGGCCAAGTCTTACAGGCCAGTCAGGGTGGCTTTGGCTTTAACGTACTCGTGCATTGTGCCCTACTTGCCATGCATGCTACCGATTTGGGACAGAGGGAATACTTCGGGAGTACCGAAGGTGCTGGCTCAAGTAGAGGACTTTGTAGGGGAAGGAGAAGGTAAGGGGTGTTAAATATGTGTATCAGGCACTTAGCTAGATACTTCTGGAAGGGTTTCTAGAGGTTTCCAAAGGGTGGTTTGGTATTCTGAAGGCAGAAAGACTAGAGGTCGTGGTTTGGATGGGATCAGAAAGATCGGAAAGTGGGAAGTGCCAGGGGCTTAGCACTGTTTGCGGTATTAGGTGATACAACTAGTTGTTTGAGTGGTTTGAAGTCACAGGGACTTGGCTTCAACTTATGTGTTGTGCCCTCCTCGATCATCTGTCCCTAATTTCAGAAAGTCAGAAAGTTTACCAAAACTGAATCAGAAACTACAACACAGAATTAAGTCAATATTTGTACTGGCAAATAGTCCAGTCGACTAGTGGCTTATATACATGTAACTAATCCTTGTACTATCTTTTGCCGAGTAAAGACAAGGGGAGGAAAGAGTACAAGGGGCTAATAGAGAATGAAGAACAAGGGAGTGAGATACGCAATGATCCAGCATGTTGTTTATCAAAAGAACAGAGCCTAGGTCTCAGAATTGCAGAGGTTTGGGATTGCAGAAACTTTGGGTTGATGCAACGGATTTAGAAAGTGGTTGTCTCAGGCTTTGGGCAGTCGAAAGATCCCAGAAACAGTTCAGGTGGTCGTGGGGATTGACGGGGGTTTATTGGGGGCATGGGCCATAACAGTATCCCTCCACTAGGACCGAGCCCTCGAGGTCCTAAGCTTAGTTGAGGCAGTAATTAAGATGGACATGACTGTGGGAGCTTCCTATTTGTTTTCTAGGACGATTGTCGATCAATAAGCACTGATGGTCCAGTTGCCTATAAGAGTGATGTTTGCAGAACTGGGAGGAGTTTTTCCCCAATGGAGAACACAGATTCCCAACCCTCAGAAAACCTCGGGGACTTTTCCCATCTCCTTCTTTCTAGGGCATCGTTGGTGGGGTCTGAGAGGTGCCTTGAGGATGATCTGTGACCTTTGAAAGCCATTAATGGTGATGTGGCGGCTCTGCAGGCTCATGCTACTGTGATCTGTAATTCCCTTAGTGTGTCAGGTTTCTGTGGTGACTTTCCTTTCTAAATCCTTCATAGCGCAGGGGCAGGTCCCAGATTCATTATTGTCTGAAAATGCTTCTCGTTCATGCCCTAGCTGGGATGCTATACCTAGCAGTCTAGTGGTGAGGGTGGGTGGTCCAGGTGCCCTCGATTGGATTTTAATGTTTTTGGCCCATCTGGATGCCTTTCAGGAGGACTCAGATTATTTCCAGGGTCTTCTTGTGGCACTTGACCACTGTCTTCTACAAATTCTGTATTTGACGGAAGAACATTCAGGGGAGATCAGGCTGGCCAAAAATCTTTTAGACGCATTGTCATCATTGGTTGATCAGATGGAGGGAGGGTCCAGTGTCTCATCCTCAGGTGGTATGCGATCCTCGGGAACCAGAGGAGTTTTGAGTGAGCCTGCCATGTAACTTTAGGCATGGGAGCTGGACATTTGGTGTGGGGAGTCTGTCAGCAGGAGGGTCAGGGGGGTAGGGGCTTTGGGAAAAGGCCTCTGGGTTCAACCCAGGTAGAATCTGTGTTGTGTCCTGATTGGGTTGGTTCCAATCAGGGCTTGGGATGTTCCATGTGGTTATAGTAGATTGTTCTTGTTCTTCTTGTTAATCCTTGGGTTGTGAATTTCATGTGTGTTTAGATGGTAGAGATGGTATGGGGGTCAGGGAAGTTCCTGATTATTTTTTAAGCTGATATGGGTTTACTTCCAGTTGCTTTCCCCCTTCTCTAGGGTAGACATCCCATCATCTAACTAGTTTCTCTGTGGTTGGAGTCGTGGTGGTTGTGGGTCATGGAGGTGGATATGGTCATGATAGTCATGGTGGTCATGTTGGTCATGGTGGCCATGGTGGCTGGTTACTGGGTCATTGCTTGGATGGCAGCAGCATCATCGGGATTCAGAGAGTGTCCTGCAAATATAAGTCTCAATTCTGAACCCTGTCAATGGTTCAGTGGTAGGTATTAACATGTTATCAAAATAGGTTCTAGTCTAAGAGGAAATCTACACATGGTACCGTTGTGTCTAAGGGATAGTATGGGTTTGCGATAGTCAGGGTTCTTCTTGAGTGGAGTTTTTTGGAAGGTCGAATTTGGGGGCTGAGTGAAAACTGCGGGCTCCATGCTATCAAGAATCAGTTAGGATGAGAATCTAAACAAGTAGTACTCAATGTCCTGTCAATCAATGGATTGTAGTGGATAAGCATATGGTGTCCAAACAACTGGAAACTGACGGATTTTTGGAGGGTTAGAGGTGTTGCCAAGGAAATGGGTTGAAATTCTTCGATGATTAGTCATGGGTGTTCAAAATTCCTGAAAAGGTTGGATGTGTTGTTTGTTTTACTCCATGGGCACTGTTGGTTTTCAACGCAAACAGCTGGTGCTGGAGTCGGAGGCCTTGCTTCTTATTCCTTGTTTTCTAAAGCATCCGAGGCTTCGGACTCTTCTTCAACTTCCTCTATCATGGAGACTGCATGTCCTTTGGTGACTGTGTGTTACATACCATTGCAATGGTTGGTGAATACATGTAACAAATTGCTGTTTAAATAGTGCCCACAGACTAATGCCAGATAACCTAGCATAGTGGCCTTTTGGCCCAGTTGGAAGAACACATTACTGTGGGAATTTGTTGCCTTTCACAGTATGCCAGGTTACCAAAGGTCAGCGGTTCAAATCCCTGTGTGTGCAATAATTTAGAGGGTTGTTGCAATCACTTGGACCCCAGGAACCCTGGCTTACATGATTGTCCATGACATCATGGGGGTCTGCTATGTCAAATAGTAATTAGAGTGCTTAGGGGGAGCTACAGACAGGCCTGGGAAACCTGTTAAGATATCATCACTGTGGTACCTCGAGGGCTCGGTACCTAAAGGGAAGGTACTATTACATACCATTGCAATGGTTGGTGAATACATGTAACAAATTGCTGTTTAAATAGTGCCCACAGACTAATGCCAGATAACCTGGCATAGTGGCCTTTTGGCCCAATTGGAAGAACACATTACTGTGGGAATTTGTTGCCTTTCACAGTACTGTTAAATCCGCATGTCGGCACTTAACTAGAGGCTTCCGGAAGGGTTTCCGGAGGGTTCCAAATGGTTTCCGAAGGGGGGGTTTGTACGGAGAGACTAAGGGTCATGGACTCGGGATCGGAATCGGAATGGGGATGGGAGTCAGGAAGCGCCAGGGGTTTTAAGACTGTTTGTGGTATAGGGTGGTACGAGTAGTTCGAGGTCGCAGGGACTTGGCTTCAACTTATGTGTTGCACCCTCCTTGATCGTCTGTCCCTAATTTCGGAGAGTTGGAAAGTTTACTGGAACTTAATCAGAAACTACGATATAGAATTAAGTTGATATTCGTACTGGCGAATAGTCCAGTTGACTGGTGACTTATATACATGTATCTAGTCTTCTTTTACTGAGTAAAGACAAGGGGGGGAAGAGAGTACAAGGGGCAATATAAAACAAAGAACAAAGGAGTGAGGTACACGGTGATCCTGCACGTCGTCTATCAAAGGAGTGGAACCTTGACTTTGGAATTTTCGGAGGTTCGGAAACATGGAACCTTGGAATGATATATCGGAAATCTGGAAATCGGTTGTTCAGACTTTGAGCAGTCGGAAAGGTCCCGGAAACAGCACGGGTGGTTGTGGGGTTTAATATGGGTTTGTTTGGTGGCATGGGCCATAACACTGTGGCAGATCTTGGGCATTCCTTGGTAGAGTGGCCCAATCTGCTGCAGAAATGGCAGAGGTTTTGTTCGAAGTAGTGGTGCTGTTCTTATGGTGTAAGTTTTCTATCTTTACCGATTTTAGAAGATAGGTCCATGGTAGTCCTGCTGCCATTGGATGGGGTCATGGGTTGGCCTGAATTGGCCATCTTATTGCCCATATTAGGGGCTGGATATGTGTTTATAGGGGTCCTCCCTCTGTCATAGGGGCGGTTGAAGTTCCGGCTAGAGGAGGATTCTCTGGCAACTTCTGATCATCGTTCTCAGTAGTGGGCATTGATGGATTGAGATAGTAGGCAGAGTTGGAGCAGGGAGTGGGGTTTTCCTACTCTAGAGATTTCCTCCTTGATTCTGCCGGGAAGTCCATTGTAGAATTGGCGATGGAGTATGGTGTTATCCCAGTAGATGCAGGTGGCTAGTCGATTGAAATTGACTACATATTTCATAATGTGCTGGTTATCACATATGCGGAGGTTCTCAAGGTCTGCTTCAGCCTCTCCCTCTAGGTCATGGGGTCCAAAGTTGATTTTGAGTTCACTAATGAACTTGTCATAGTCATAGAGCCAGTCTGGCTTGTCAGGGGTGATGAGAGCTGGTTCAAACCAGTCTAGGGTGGTACCAGTCAGGTACAACAGTACATAGGTTACCTTGGCGCTATCAGAGTTGAAAGCATCAGGGCAGTTGCAGAAGTTCAGACTACACTGTACTAGGAAGGCTTGTAGTTTCCTTGAGTTGGATCTGTCAAAGGTATCTGGGTCCCAGACCTTGGCAGTGTGGGGGGCTGATCTTCTGGGGCTGGTCAGATTGTTTGCCAGCATGACAAGGGTTTGGGTGAGGTCAGGCACATTGTTTGGTCTTAAGGTGGGGGCCCCTCCTGGATGTTTGGGAGGTGGCAGTGCTGCAGTGGGAGGTACAACATGGGATGGGACAACAGGGGATAGTGCAGCAGGTGGAGGTGCAACGGGTGGAGGTGCAACAGGTGGTGCAATGAGCATAGGGGGTGCAAAGGGTGGTGGTATATAGGGGAGAGATACAAAAGGGGGTGGTGCTGTGGATGGTGGTCCCAAAGTTGACAGCACTACTGAGGATAGTCCTGAGCTGGATGGCATCTCTGAGGGCAACAATTGATGAGTCGCTGGGGGGTGGTTTACGAGGAATGGATTGGTCATATTCAAGCACAGGTGAAGGTCTGTGCTCATGAATCTGGAGGGTGTGCTGGGGTCTGAGGCCTCTGGAAACTGGGTCCAGGGGTGGACAGTTCTTGGGGGATGGATGCATGGCAGGCAGATGCCTCAGTGATTGTCTGTAGGGCTTATGAACGTGTAATGGGTCTCGAGCTCATGACAATCAGGAGTGTAAGTACAAATATACTGTTAAATCTGCATGTCAGGTGCTTAGCTAGATATTTCCGGAAGGGTTTCCGGAGGTTTGCAAAGGGGGATTCGGTATTCCAGAGGCGGAAAGACTAGAGGTCACAGTTCAGACAGGATGAGAAAGATCGGAAAGATGGGAAGTGCCAGGGGCTTAGGACTGTTCATGGTATTAGGTGATATGACTAGTCATTTGAGTGGTTTGAAGTCAGAGGGACTTGGCTTCAACTTATGTGTTGCACCTTCTTCAATCATCTGTTCCTAATTTCGGAAAGTCAGAAAGTTTACCGGAACTGAATTGGAAACTATGATGCAGAATTAAGTCAATATTCATACTGGCAAATAGTCCAGTCAACTAGTGGCTTATATACATGTAACTAATCCTTGTACTATCTTTTGCCGAGTAAAGACAAGGGGAGGAAAGAGTACAAGGGGCTAATAGAGAACAAAGAACAAGGGAGTGAGGTACACAATGATCCAGCACATTGTTTATTAAAAGAGCGGAACCTAGGTCTCGGAATCGCAGAGGTTTGGGATTGCAGAAACTTCAGGTTGATGCAACAGATTTGGAAAGCGGTTATCTCAGGCTTTGGGAGGTCAGAAGGTCTCAGAAACAGTTCGGGTGGTCATGGGGATTAATGGAGGTTTATTAGGGGCATGGGCCATAACAAGGGGCCTAAGCCTAGTCGATACCCAGAATGAGGAAATACAGTAACTCACAAAACTGAGTCAATATTTGGTGCTTTTGGACTATTCATTGAATAGCTTTGAATGTAAAACATATATGAAAAAGGTGTTGGTAAATCAAAGAAATAATCTGATAAGGGCTATGCAACCATTAAAAAATGATGGAATTCTGATCAGGGGTGATGAAGATATGGACAATTCAAATCAAGGGCCCATTGACTCAGTTTTGTGAGATGGTCTCAGAATAATCAGAATCTGATGCTCCATCTATTATATAACATGCAACCCTTGATAGATGGTTACTATGGTAACCTTATCTTTCATGAGAACTCAAATTAAGGTATTTAATCCCCTCCAACATGTCCAGAACTTCACTACACTCCAATGCACCCCACTTCCTCTGCTCAAAAAGAAAACATCCTCTCCTTGGCCTCTCATGGTCATTCCACTCACACTATTGCCTCAAGACTTGGCCTCAGCCAGTCTACAGTATCCAGGACTCTCAGAACTCTCCATCCTAACCAGCCCTGCTCCTCTGGAGGTTGTCCCTCCAAGCTTTCCTCTAGAGATCAACATTCTATTTTATCACAAATTGCTACTGGCAGAGCTGCCAATGCTACTCAGGTCACCAAACACATCAATACAATTATCCCCCACCCAGTCTCTTCAGAAACAGTCAGAAGACTCCTCAGGAAACATTCATTCAAGGCTGTGGTGAAGAAGAAAAAGCCCTTCCTCAGTGCAAGGCATAGACAGCTGAGGTTGGCCTTTGCTTTGAAGCACAGAGAGTGGACTGTAGAGGACTGGAAGAGAGTCATTTGGTTAGATGAGACCAAAATCAACAAATTTGGGTCAGATGGGAGGCAGTGGGTCTGGAAACAGAAGGGGGAGGGGTTGAATGAGAGAGA
>QLPI01003638.1:0-18424 GCA_003314275.1 Chroogomphus rutilus | reverse complement strand
TTGATTCGCACCCCTTTTGTCCGCTTCCTATTTCGAAAGTCCTTCGCTCGAGCCGACGCCCTTGGCATCCTCTCGAGGCTCCTCTCACTATCCAAACTAGTGGCACGCACGGAACAGCAGGGTGCAACGCACGAGCACGTTGAAGCCTAGCCACTCCGAAACAGTTTGCAGGACTTAACCGATATCTCGGCGTCACCGAATCTTGACAGCTTGAAGGATCCTGAGTTTCAACTTGTAACATTGGAGCAAAGATAGAACCCTACGTGCATGGCATATTGATGTCCCAATACTTGAAGAGTTCAAGTATGCATGCATTGACATGGATGCCGAGCGTGACAGTGGGAGAAAAGTAGACTGGAAACAATAGACAGAGAATCAGGCAGAGGAATTAACCCCTGTTGTCAATGGTATCTGCTCAAAAACAACCAAGGTTTCTCTATCATGCTTGCTTATGCAAAATCACACATGGATGCAATGGACCTTGCAGAAGACCTGGCACAGGCAAACTATGTGGCTCTTGCTGTGGGGATACTGTACCTAGCAGTGGTAGCTGCAATGCTTCTGAGGAGGCTAGTTGGATGAAATCAAGGACCAGGAAGCTGAGGGGTGTGATAGTTCTGGATGGATTCATGTCAATAACCTTGTCAGAAACATCCACCTGTCTCCTGGATGATCATTCCAAACCCATACTGTGCAGGTTCAAGACCTTGACCCATACCTTTGTGACTCAAATGGCCAGAAACACAATTTTGGACAAAAGAGTCACAGCTTTGGTTTTCAAAGTGACGATGAGTATGATGTGCACAAGAATGATATTGGAAGTGACATGAAAAAGGAGTCAGGGATGGATGTCGACCCTTTGACCGGTGTCATCATAACAGCACCTAAAACTCAATATATGTTTCAATACTTCTTAACGGTCATCTCTATCCAGTTCTGTTCTCTCGATGGTCAAATATTCACATAAGAGCTCTGAACCTCTCAACATTACAGAGAGACACATGCAGCATATTGTGACATTCAGGAGTGCTACGAGGACATCAAAAGGATTGAACACACTTTGGATGAGCTGGCACAACTCTTTAAGGACATGAGCATCCTTGTTGAGCAGCAAGAGCAAAGAACTACACCATCCCACCTCGTGCAATTTGAATCTGCCAACTCTTCGACAATATCCAGGAAGGATTTCAGGTCTGTGCCGATACATCATGGAGTGCCTTGTATGATTGAGTTTAACAACCCACCTCATCGCAAGTAAAAATTTGCAAAAATAAGACAGATGACAACAATTAGGGCCGAAAAAGACCAAATGAAAGAAGGGTAAAAGTGGATGATGACTAGGAACTATCATATACGACACAACCGACCTCCGGTTCGAGGGGGAGATTTGGATATGATGTCGCCCCAAATGTCGGATCGAGTCCATCAAGACTATAAACTGAATATCCTCTAGTGGAGTCCATCACAACTATAAACTGATGAACACGACCCAAGTCCATCACAACTATAAACTGATGAACATGACCTGAGTCTGTCATGACTATAAACTGATGAACTCAACCTGAGTCTGTCATGACTATAAACTGGATTGGAGTCTGCTATGACTTTAAACTGGACCGGAGTCCGCTATGACTTTAAACTGGACCGGAGTCCGCTATGACTTTAAACTGGATCAGAGTCTCCTAAGACTTTAAACTAAGCATGGTCATTATGGCAGTTACATGGACAATTCATTGGATTACTTGGAACGACACCTGCCAGTTTAGACTCAGGGGGAGTGCTCAGAATTTGGTGTTCTGCCTGAACATTCAAACTACCGGGGATAGAACAGATGATTTGGACTGAGGGGGAGTGTTAAGGATTTGACATTCAGCCCAAACATCTCTTCTTCTGATCACTGGCAACCTGGACCTGATGGTATTGGAGAGAGGGTATGGATTCTATGCATTATTATCCCTGATATCTACCTTTGATTGGAGTTTGAATTTGCCATTGTATTTCACAGTTGTGTGACTCTGTGACCTCAGCTCTTTTCCAAGAGACTGAGGTATGAGTTCAAGTTTATTCTTATATTTCATACAATTTTACTTCTAATATGAGCTCTTTTCCAAGAGACTGAGATAGTATTTCAGTCCCTATATTTAACATTATTCTTTTTTCCTTTTTTTGCATTCATTCTGGCTAAAGAGTATTATGTTATATCAAAGTTATATAAGTAGCTTCAGTACCAGACTAGAGAAATTAGCTTGATGACTTCTGTGTTAATCTGTCATTGTCATAATCAAGAACGACACCAATGTACTCATGCTCCGAGTCCTGGAGTTCAGAGATATATTATCGAGACATGGGTACAGGTTTTCACAGATTTCAAAATAGTTTTATACTGTGTTTGTGTTCCTATGTTCCTATGACACAAACTGGCATCATAGGGAAGTGCAGGCTAGACTCCCTAGTACTTGTTATAAAACGGACCAAACAAATTAGTTCATGTTGTATTCTTCTCTTAAATATTATACCAGATCTTACAAACTGAACACTATAATCCCCACTGTCCATGCATCACCATATTCCCACCACCATCGCCCCATTCTCATCCCCACAACCTTCTAGTCCTGTACATTGTTGAGACAGAACCTCCCCTATTCTTCTTCAACTCTACACCATCCCTGAAACTGCCTCATACACATTCATGTTCAATATCATTGATATCATATCATCCATGATACTTTATCTAACAAGGACCAATAGCTAGTATATATTACCCGTAACTCAGTGTCGGTATCATTGTTCAAGTAGAACTCTAGTAACCTTATGTTACGGAAAGTTCACAAAGACCAACCATTATTAGTTAATTAGTTAACTGAAAATCAAATTGACAGGTTTTTTATTTTTATTTTTATTTTTATTTTTTTTTCACTCACATAAATAATTGCTCCCAGATCTAACACTTGAAAGCTGGGTTTCGCGAACCAAAATGTTCATTATAATCGAAACCTCATATTCAGAACGTCACCTCATTTGTATCAAAATAGATCCGCAAACCATATGTGAAGATCCATTTATGTCACTTTCAAAGTATAGAGTTGGCTTGTAGTGGGTTCGAGGCCGTTGGTAGACGTTTAAATAATTTGACAGGCGATGTGAAATTAATCATATTTTCAAATCTTTGGAACCAGCCATGACCTCAACTCAAGTTAACCATTTGTTTGTCTCTGGACCCTTGCTTCGTACCACCAAATTTCAACAAACGTCCAGTTCAGTTGGTATGGTGACAGATGAAACTCGTCATTGTGCCCTCGGGCACCGGCATCCTCAAAGTCACCAGGTTCTGGAGGAAGGGAAGAATCAGAATCAGAGTGCAAAGTATGGATTTAAAAGCCTTGCGATCACTTGTAGATCATCTTACGAACATCATACCAGGACTTAGGACGAGCGAACCGCTGTCATTAGAAATTTAGGTGAAACCTCATAGGTATCTTGATGGTCTTGTCTCCAGTATGATCCACTGGATAGTGTGTCCCCCATACCAAGATGTATTCAACTTGACAACCAGGGTTGACCAAAAAAAAAAAAAAAACCAATTTATAAATCCCTGAACACATGATGAATGAGACACAAATCCAGTACGATGACACACAGATCCCCGGACACAATTTGAGCGTGATGTACAAAGATCAGACACGAGAAAGATAGAACAGATTACTAAGAAATATAATCTACAGGAAAAGTGTGATTGGGCGCACACAGTCGGCTATTGGTTCCAGTGAACCTGCGGTCGAGTTTGCAAACAGTTTGAACATTAATGGATACCAGCTTGACGGAGATGTTGTCTGACATTTGTCAAGAACTGGTATGTTGCTGGCTCTGTTCCAGCGTGTTAGGGATGGATGGCGGAGTTGGGAGGCGGAATCAAGGTTCCCAAAGTCGTATACAATGCCATTCAGCGGAGAAAGCTAAAGTCTTGAGTGGTGTTTGTTTTCAGTGAAATATTGGACCCAATGAGGTACATCTGAAGGGCCCAAGTCATGTTCGATACTACTCTCTTGATCTGGTCTGGCCATTAAGCAATACCATTAGATCTTGGCGTGCGATTCTTTGAAAAAATGCCCTTACTTATTGATATCACGCGTTACTCCAAAAGTGGGTTAAAAATGCTTGCCAGGGGGGCTCGAATGAAGGCAGTGGCTGCACCTCATCGCTGTCTTCTGTGATGTCCATCATCTCGACATCTTCTATCTCATTCGACCGCATATCAAGGTCGAGGTGCATCGCGCCGCTGTCTGTACGATCAGAAGAGGGCGCGTGGAAACAGGACCATGATGAGGTCGGCAAAGAGGAAGAAGAGGTCCATTCTTCATCAACGTCCATCGCCTCGAAATCGGGACTTGGGTCTGCGATGAGGAGGAGGATCGGGATGGGTGATGATACCGGGGATGGAAGGAGTAGAGGTGATATGCTTTTGCCATCTTCAGAGCGCACCTCCACCCGGTCTCAGAGAATGGGGGGGGATTGAGCAGTCGTTGGCTGCGTAATCTACACGTATTAAACCCAGTAAGAACTTGAATACGATGTGATGTAAATGAAAACCGGAAGGGACGCATGTCTTACCACTTGAACGTGTACTCCTTCCGAGCATTCCAAAATCGAGGGAGAGCGCCTCTAAGTCTTGAAGGCGAAGTTTGGAGATGCTTTCGGTTGGAAACTGATATCCCTGCACAATCAAGAAAGCATCAGCTTCTGTGAGAGAGTGAAAAAAAAACTAGATGGAAACACGAACATCATCCCTCCGACTCCCACCGATTGCAAATTTTGAAGCCGGATGCCAGACCTTGAACGAGCTCAAGTGAGACTGGCGACACTGATATGGTGATTCCTGAATGATGTTGTATACGTTTTCGCGAGAATATGGAAAGAAAACACAAACATTATCAACCTGACCTCTCTCCCGAGAATCAACTTGCTTGCCCTTGAAGCGAAACGTGGGAAGACTAGCATCTTCATCTAGCGCCTAAACATTGGAGAGGTAAGGGGCCATCATATAATGAGAAATATAGAAGAGAACACGCACGTTGTCGCCCTGACATCCACTCATCTCCCGAGGGTCAACGCCCTTATCCTTGTCTGGGTAAGTACCTTCACCTGGAAAGTCACCTTGACCTGACTTTTCAGGTGTAGGTATATTATTGACATCTTGTGCGAAGCCGTCGATTGCCTCGTCCGAAGTCTTCGCACTGACGTCGACCTAGAAGTTTTCGATCAGCACGACAACGGTATAGTCTATGTAGAGTCATGGAGGGACTGGTAGTCACCCGTGGTTTGGTAGCAGTGATGGGATACAAGAGCACCGCTATAGGTTCTTGCTCAGCGGTGGTTATGTTTGCCTTTGCAGATGGTAATGAGTGGTTTGTATGGAGAAAATATTTGATAAGTTTTTAAGTATTTTCTTTGTGAATAACAAGAATCTTGAAAGCTCGTGGGTAAATCCTATGGGACCTCGTGAGAAAACGACGGATGGAGTGTTTATTTTGTCCGTGTCTAAGTCAGACAACGACCAGGCTCGAGATGTATTATCTCAGCTGGTGGCTGTGACTCGAGTTAAAGAAGAGGAGGTCGCAAGATTGGCTAACAAGTATGTAGGGAATATTTTGTTGTTACTACTCTTCTTGTTACACAATGTACTGGTATTTATATACAACTTTCCCAGTGAACTCAGTCAGTAGCTCCTATGTAGAGAATCCCCCTAACTATGAGGGATGCATATTGGTAATGAGGACTGGTGACCATTTTTAATTGATTTTTGGGTAAGATTCCGTCCTGTCATGGGATCCAGACTCTCTGTTATGCCTGCCATTGTATGTATCCCTGAATCCCATATGTCCGGCCCTTGATTGGTAATGATAAGATATACCTCCATTTGATATCAACCGGTCATGAGTTGTGAGTTGGATCCGGATTGAATAGGTGTTGTTGTATGGAGATGTCGGAAATTATCTGTGGGCCTGTACCAACTTGTTAGGTACACACATGTGTCTCCCCTATAATCAATCTCCCCCTATGTCGGTACTTTGTATCTCCCTCTCCCTAGTCCATCTCTGAGAAACATGGAGATAAAGAAATGTACTACATGGTGGTAATTTTGGAATGATAAAAAGAAATGAGAACTACAAAGAATTCATACAACATGTTACAATAGCAATACATTTATTATACAGATATCCATTTCTCAATAGTTTGTACTCTAAGGAATTGCATGAAGGGAGGGCTACTCACGTCATTGGACAGTGGCTTGAATTTCTTTGGTTTTGGCTGTCACTGTTGGAGTTTGAGCATTTCGAAATAATGTGAGGTGGTGGCAGAATGAAACTTGTAAGTCAATCGGCCGCAGAACCCGGTTGGTTTTTGAAGGGGGCCGACACCGTTCACTCGGCCCCTGTTCCCAGCTTGTATGACACAAGCAAAATGACTTATTGATAGTCGAGTGAATACGTCGAATTCAGCCGGAGTCGGAGTCCATAATTTTGAGTGGCTCAAAGAGGCAAGACCGGGATCGGGACCGGTTTGATTACGAGGATTGGCGTTCACTATCATATCTATATTTAGATATATTTAGATGTTGTTTGAAATTTATTTGAATATATAGAGGTCTGAGCTGTACCAATTCTGGGAAGGCCCCGTAATTGGGATGTTACGTTGGGATGCTGCGTGACCAGAAGGATAGCCATGAACACAGATAATTGGATGTTGAAGGGATATTCCGAGGATATACAGAGCTACCTCCAGGTTTGTTTCATATCTGGGATCGCTAGCTAAAACGCCTCATTTTAAGTTGACAGGGAAGCTGATGTTCTGATGAGGTGAATGCTCCGAAGTAGTGCAAATGTGATGTTTCATCCGCATACCTCAGTGGCCGGCCCGGGGTGTTACAGCCAGCAGGAGCTATACTAGCATTTGAGCAGCTGCTGGGCCATCGGTTTTGGGGGTCTGATGCACATATCTTCCCATGTGTATGATGTCTTCGTCCGTATATTGTTTATGATGACTGATGGGGTTACTTTAGATAGCTAAACCAGTATGTGGGTAGTAGAATGGGGTATTGCAGACCCAGGATACATTAACCTGGGAACTCGTATAGGTGAACACTCAGCTAACGCTAGCACTTCGGCCTAGTCCCTATCCAGCATGTTGGGTTCCGGTTCTATGTCAGAATGGGGTTCTGTTTTGAGACAAAGCCACGCTTCACAGGGTCGGGTGTGTACTCTTTGATAAAAACAACTCGTTTGTAAGCAAGCGAACAAAAATGGCATATAATACATGCCAGGACTCCACCGGCGAATAAACATGCTCACTCAACTTAACTCAACGACAGAGTGCAAGCCCTCAGCTGCATATGAAAGAGAGGCGGCTTGCATCGCTCATATTAGGAGTCCGGATCCGCTGCTGATTGACTGACCAATGTATAAGCGCGGGCCACTGGCATCTCGAATCTTCTACAAGAGCTGTCAGTGTTCTGAATAGCAGGGTGTAGTGTAATCTATCGATTTTCTTTCGCGATCACGTGATTGACCAATACGGTTTTTTTTTACCCCATTTTCACACGTTTTCGACCCAGAGTCGTCATCGTTGAACGTTTCGTACCATTTCACCACAGTCCTTCTGATATGTCCACCCCCTTCTGATACTCAGACACTCTGCCATAGCCAATGTATCTCGTAGTAGTAGAGCACCATAGCCCAAGCAGAAATGACTCATGGAACTGTGGGCAAAGGCAGAAAGGTGTAGGTTGTTATCGGATGGAGGGAAGTGCGGCCAGGAACAATCATTGAAAAGGGTGATTTGGATGTGGTAGTCAAGCCTGCCGTGAGATGCAGGTAAAATATCTGGCCCATCCGATTGCATACAGCGAATTAGGTTTGCGCCGTTGGCTCATTTGGTGCTTACAGCGGACACAGGGTACAGCGATCTCATTTTAGTATCCGCACGATGGTTTGTAAAAAGACTCTGAGAGCGCTTATATTTCTTTTATGAGAATGATCCAGGACGAAGACGCAGGCCAGGAGAACGGTCATTATTCGCGGTCTATCTTAACAGGGTACTTCAATGCACCTCTGTGAAAATTCAAATACAAAGAATACTTGAGTTGTATGCATGACTCTGTTCCTTGTCTTGGAGAAAAAAATATTCCTTGTCAGATGCTGTCAGATCTTATACAGTGATTGATTCTGACACATGCCTTGGACAGGAACATTCCATACATGTTCCTACCAGACTTGCAGAATATCTACTGCCAAAAATGTTGCATTTCTACCATTAATGTTGGGTTTACTGTCAGTCATTGCTCCCAAACAGCTGGTCAAATATGACAGTGTGCTGACAACGCATTTCCTGAATAAAAAATAGTATATAGTAGACCTGGGCTTGTAATGAACCATTGGCTATGGGAGTTGTATCTGGCAAACGTTCATACGTATTTGGGCTTCCCTTACCCAAAACTCAATCTTACAAGAAGACGGGAAAAGGAGCCCCTCTTATTCAAAGCAAAAAATAGTGCTTGTCCTTAAACTAGAATTATTCGAACCAAAGATGTCCGACACCCTTGCAATGACAAACATCAGAGATCAGGAGATCAGAAGTTCGTCCTGGTTGCGATTCTTATTTTTTATATTCCGCTAGGGTGCACATCCCTTGATTTCCCGCCGCCCAGACCACCCCTCCCATACCTCATTTCTCATGATTATCCCCCTCACCCATTCCAAAATACATCAATAACACTTATAGAACGGCCTGGTCAGAGACATTAACCAATTTCCCCTAGCCTCACGACAGCCGACACCTTATGGTGGGGGAGGTTGACGAAGAGGCGTACCAGGTCCATGCTCCCAGTCGAAAAGGAAGGCGCAGTTTCACTCAGGATTTGATACAAGCCACATCGTCCTTACAATATCTAAAATTCTTTCTCTAACTTACCTGAAGATCCAATCAGTAATCTAGGGTCTCCTTGTGAAAAACCCTGACATCACTCATCTCAATTATTTATTTGAGCAATTCTCCTCGATGATCGTCAATCCTGTGAGGATCATGTGAAAACAAAAAAGGGATTAATTGTATTGTTGTTAAAGACACAACGGATAAATGGTGTCAATCACGAATAGAAAAAACATTCATCAGGCTATCCTTGATGGCATAACCAGCATCCCACTCCAATGTCTTCATTACAAGCCAACTTGAGAGAACTGGATAACAAAGGTTTCTGCCCCTGTGCTGTCCATCCATTAGATGTGGCAGTCTTCCTTGAATCATCTCTCCAAGAAGCCACACAGGATGTCATATGAAGTCATATTGGCACATGTTTCCAAAATTTGGTATCCAAAATTGCTATCCTCGCAGGGCTTGCCTGAATGGCTTCCTGCACATGAGTTTACATTTCTTCTCAATCTGTCTGCAGATCTGTTCATTTATGCTGTGATTTATCTTGTTTAATTGGTGTTACAGGGATATGAGGATGCAATCAAAAAGAAGGCACTAATAGTTACAAATCTTCAACAAACCTCCTATCACCCAATCCCTAGTTATACTATGTTGTGCTACTGATGTATAGGATTGAGATTGACTATGACAATGCGACCTGATCCATATCCAAAGCACACTTTAGAGGGAGAGAAGGCATGTATAAGGAAATTGCGGTAATCAAGGGGAATCCAACAAGATTTCAGTGGCAAGTCAGCAAGAATCCAGTCCCGACTGGGTGAGATGAAGATCTGCGGGTCCCCAGGGGAAAAAAGATGGAAGTGGCCAGGGAGAACAGGAGTGACTTTGCTCCCATCTGGGGATTGGAAGGATTCATGTTCCAGTAGTGGTGACAGATCACCTGTGGTAGTGTCCCATATACAGACTGAGCCGTCATGCGAGACAGACACGACGTGTGCGTCATTAGATGAGAACGCAACGGACTGCACCGGCCATGAATGTCCCTCCAATGTCCGCTCAATTTCCCCGGCGATCGTATTCCATATCCGGATGGAGTGATCAGACGAGCCAGACACGAGACGTGATCCATGTTGAGAGAAGGAAACGGAGTGCATCCAATCTGAATGGCCAGTGAGTATATGCTCTACCTTCCCGGTAGTTACATTCCATATCCGGACAGAGCAGTCGAAAGAGCTCGATGCTATACGTCCCCCATCAGGCAAGAAGGCAACGGACATCACCCAAGCTGAATGCCCCTTCAGTTTGCGCTTGATCTTTCCAGTGGCTGTCTTCCATAGAATGACCGACTTGTCGGCCGATCCAGACACGATGTATTTCCCATCAGGTGAAATAGCAACGGAGTTCACCCGATCCGAATGACCCTCAAGTACTTGTTCTCTCTCCCCGGTGGTGGCATTCCAGACTCAGATGGTCCTGTCGGTCGACACAGACATGACTCGTGTACCATCAGGGGAGAATGCGACTGAATTCACCCCATTTGAATGTCCCTCAAGTGCCTGTTGTCCATTTCCCTTGATTGCCTTCCAAATACGAGCCATCGTGGGGTGAGAACCAGAAAATACCCGTGCACTGTCACGTGAAAGGGACCACGCTATGACCGCACTGTGTTCCATCTCCAAGTCGCTCGTCACATTCCAAATCCGTACTGAGGTGTCGCGTGACGCAGATGCCACCTGTGTCCCGTCAGGGGAATATGCAACAGACCGCACCCAACCCGCATGTCCCTTAAACACACGCTCTGTGACCCCCGAAACAACATGCCAGATACGGACTGATAGATCGGCCGACCCAGACACAATGCATGTACCATCGGGAGAGAATGCAACAGAGGTTACCCAATCTGTATGTCCCTGTAGTATGCGCTCTAATTTCCAGGTAAGTGTATTCCAAATACGGATTGAGCTGTCCCAGGAGCCAGATGGTATACGTGTCCCATCACGTGAGTAGGCAACCGAGTACACCATCCCTGAATTTCCCTCGAGTACATGCTCAACTGTCACTGTAGTGGCATGCCAAATGCAAACAGTGGCGTCTTCCATGCCAGAAACAACATGCTTCCCATCAGGTGAGAACGCCACACACCACACCGAGGAATTAAATCCTTGTATGCACTTCAATTCCCCTGTGGTGGCATCCCATACCCGAGCAGTAGTGTCCTCAGAGCCTGACACAATACTTGATCCATCTGGAGAGAACGCAACTGCCCTAACTTTACCTGAATGTCCTTGTAGGCTATGCTCTACCTCCCCTGTTCTTAGGGAATGGCACGGGTCACCCATGGGTCAAATGTGGGTGACCCACACCTGACCCATGGGAAACCCGAACCCGTCAACCCATGGGTTTTTTCCCATGGGTCGACGGGTGTCGGGTGCATGGCGCACCCGCACGCCTGTGGCGCGTTCGTGTTGTATGTCGCGTTTGCGCCGACACGAACGCGCTGTACATGCACGCGCCAACACGAACGCGCAATACACAGATGCGCCGACATGAACGTGCCGACATGAACGAGCCAACACGAACGCGCTGTACGCGTATGCGCCGAGTTGAACGCGCCGACATGGACACGTTGTATGCACACATGCGAACGCGCTGTACGCGCATGTGCTGACACGAACACGTTGTACACGTGCACGTATGGCTCGTTGGTGTCGGCGCGTGCATGTCATACGGTGTGGCGCGTGTGCATGCACGCGTACATGGTTGACGCGCCGGGTTGGGCCGGGTCACGGGTGCTCTGGGCTTGACCCGCACCCGCACCCAAGGGCACCCGACCCAGTGACCCGTGCGGGTTGGCCAAACCCGTGCTATTCCCTACCTGTTCTTGCATTCCAAATGTGAATCGAGCCGTTGTCTGAGCCAGATGCAATGTGTTTGCCATTAGGTGAGAAGGCAACGGACCAAACTTGATCTGAATGCCCTACCAGTATCCGCTCATTCTCCCCCATAGTGGTAGTCCAGATATGAGCCGAACCGTCAGAACACCCAGAGACAACACGCGTACCGTCAGGAGAGAAGGCAACCGAGCGTACGGATGAAGGGTGTGACATGAGATGCTTCAATGATCCCCATAGCCCCGCGATGCGCACCACTACTCTAGGTAAGTTATCGAACAATGTTGAATAGTGATCTCTTATGGATGCGCGTTTAGGGATCCATGCGAGGGCTGAGCCATATGTGTTGAGGCAGTGATGTTTCATCGGCTCAAATGCAATCTGTAGGTAGCGACGAGAATCCTCAAGTAGCGACACCAGGTGGGTATGGGTTTTGGAGTATTGCTGGGGAAATGGTGAGCTAAACTCTTCTACAATTTGGGTCACTAACCGAGAGTGCTTCTTTTGCGATGCTGAGAGACTTCAGCCCAGATCCAAGCTCTTCAAACGAACTGAGGCACTCAAACCAGTGCAATAAGTGTGTATCAGCGAATGTCCCAAGCTCGCTGAGCATGGGTGAAGTGTCTGCAGCTGGGAATGCAAGAGCCTCTACAAGATGAGAGGCCCAGGACAAGCAAGAGTATCGGAGAGACTCAGAAATAAGGTCGGGATTAGAGATTTCATGAACCTGCGTGGATATAGCATGATCAGGCAAACTGCAAATGTTATACCGAAGAGACTTGTTCAATGTCTGGAGACACTTGAGTGCGAGTTTGTGGTGCGTATCAGAAACATCAATGCTGTTCCTACCACAACGTTTCGGGTCGACGATGAACTCATGAAACGAGGGTGAAAGATGGTGACATGTCCATCATTGGCGGAAGGAACATAGATCACCAAACGAAAGCGAGACAATTCAATGTCAACCTCATCATCCGTCATCTCTAAGAGGGAAGCAATGCTAGCAATCGAGAGTGGGCATTGGAGAAACACCACTGTGGAAAGAACGTCTCGCCTCTTTGTTATTTCCTTGTCACTGAGTTCATGGAATGCTTCGGCCATAATCATGGCGTAGAAGTTGTCAAGGGAGGCAAGTGGCATTGCCAAACCAGTCAACTCAATTAGACGCGTTTTGGGATTCACGTTCGTTTCGCCGATGTACCGCACCGCTGTGGCAGCATAGGTGAATAATCCATCTGACTGGGAAATAAGCCTCATCAGTTCCTGTTGGGATGGCCAAGGAACTGCTTGTTGTGAATATCTGTGATTGTCTGCAATTGTAGCTAGTGAATTTTTTAAGTATGTTTTGATATCGTTGTCTTCGCTGTCCTCAACGGAAACTTTGTGAGGAGTGAGTTCTTGAAGGAGGGAAGGTGCAGCGGCATGATTAAATGCCTTCCTGATCCAGGTCTCAGGTCGACTTGTAATTAAAAATTTTAAAGGAATGCCTGTTATGCTGCTGAGGATGGCTGTGATCAGCATTTCTACAATTCCAGGTGCTGAGCATTTGTCCATGGCATCTATAACAATAACATAATAAACCCCTTGTTCGTTTTTAGCAGCGATCTTGACAGGATTGACGATCAGTGACCAGAATTGCTCAAATAGATCATTGAGATCGGCGACATCAGGTTTGTTCACGAGCATGTCATGGATGACTGATTTGATCTTTGGGTTAGATCGAGAAAGCATTGTGGCGATCGTGGGGATGATCCAGCGTGCATCCGTCAATCCTGAGCGAGAACAGAAGAAGCTGCCTCCAAGCATCTTCTGCATGTCCAAACTCTGGCAAAACGAGTGAGCGATCGTCGTTTTCCCAGTACCGAGCTGGCCATTGAGCCAATAAACATTTGGAGTTGAAGGATCATATGCCCAGGCCTCTATATCGGTCAATATCTGTGTGCGGGTGTCTTTCATGCACCCATGGGGTTGGTCACCTTCGGCGCCGTACCGTGTTTCATAGGATGCACGCTCCGCTGGTTTGAGTAATGCTAAAGAATCCGGCGAGATGTCTAGACTCTCTTGAGTATGAAAGTAATGTCATCAAGTGACAGTGTACTTACTGACTATATTCTGGATAACCGCATCACGATGTGCATCTGCAACAGAATATGACTAGTGGTTAGCTCTTAGATATATCATATTCACTGTCAAAAAACTCACAGATGCTCCCACTGACAGTAGATACGATTGCGGGTAATGACATGTCTGTTATGGTACAATGAAAATGTTTCTGCTTGGTATTGACGTCAACTATGTGAGGAGGTGGGTTGAAAGATAAGAGCATGTGAGGTTGCAAGGACTGCGTGTGAAGGATCCTAGCGCCAGAACCTTGTTTTGTCAAGTTCAACCAGGTCTAGCACTACTTGCTTTCCGGGAAAACCACTTGTTATTATCATTGTAGGGACTTTCAAGCGTATATAAATGTGTCTTTAATGCATATATTACTTTCCACCGAATATAGATGGGGCGAAATTTGGGCTGCAGGAGTCACCGTATGATCCTTCCCCTGCCACTGACAAATGCAGCTTGGGACTGTATAACCTATAAACTGACAAGAAGCCAATGGTTATTCCCACACCTTACAGCCAGTGCCTTGGAGTTCAGCAATTATCTTCCCTTACCTGAAGGTAGTTTTTTCTTTAGTGCTATGGTGCTGGGAACACCTATTGAGTGAAACAGACGAACCCAGACATTCCGGAAACGCTCCTACGTAGAGGGACCAAGCAAAAGACGGCTGTGTTTGCACCTTTACATATCACATATTGGGCACAAATTGTGCCTCTCGATCAGCATGGCAGATCAACAAGATATGAGACTGCATGCTCTAACAGAGAATTCCCTTAGGGGTACAATTATTACAGTGCTAACAGGCATGAGGTGCATGCTCCAACAAAGGACTCCCTTAGTGATAAGATTATTGCTCTGCTCTATATTGCTCTGCTCTAAAAAAACAACAGCTTAACAATACATTCTGAACCAATCTCTTATCCTTTTTATTTCTTATCATTATGCATCCTCATACTACAGCAATAGCTGGTTCTGAGACCACCTAGCTCACTCACATAGTTTTGCAGTGAAGAGAATGTGGTTCTTTAAGTACCTCACCCTTTTGTTTCAGATTCTGCTTGCCACCCATGGAACTTCATCCTCTCAACTCCCCCATGCAGGCCTCTCAGATCCAGGAAGTAGCTTACAAAGAAGTAGAATATAAGCACCAGGGAAATAATGATCAAGTCAATCCAGTAAAAAGCAGACTTGGTTAAACATGATCAAGTGAGAATGCTGAAGTCAAAGGACTCCTTCCATAACCAGCAGAGCCACAGGCAGAGGCAGTACCAATTCCCCCTCCAGCTCAAGAAGTTTTCCCTCAGCCACCAAGACAGGCTCTGCTAGGATGGCCCTTCCAGGTCCTGCCTGAAGGGAATGAGGTCTGAATTTAGTGCAACTACAGGAGGTACACAAGAGAGTTTCAGACTAAAATAATAACTCCCTAGTATGTGGCCAAACACTGTTATATAAAAGAAACTACCTAAAATTATAGCTACAGAATCATTAGAATTTATTTGTACAATTATAATTATTTTTACCCACCTCATCAGTGTGTGATCAAATACTGAGGAGGATGGAAATAGTATTTCCCTATGAGATTTTTGAGTGGGCTGCCTCCAGGCCTTGGTTTGGAGGCAGAGGTTGCAGGTTTCCACACACTGTCTCACATACCACAACATCTGTGGCCACTAGTAGTTCTGAGAGATGAGTTCCAGTGTTTTCCACCTTCCTACATACCTGGCAACTTGGGAGTCATGATGCTGGGATACAATATGCCTTCAGAGCTCTGGGTCATTGGGGACATAGATCCTGCCTTGGAAGTGAAGTAGCCCCTGTTGGAACCAGATAGGTATGCATATACTTACCCCATACATTAAGCCACCTACAAATACAGTGGCCACAAGCTGCAAATGTGTTACATGTGTACAGATCACATGACATGACATCACCACTGTCACTCCCTTATGCATCACACATCAACATCATGCGTTACAGTCACATGCATTACCCATACATATGACAAGCATGTATTAGGATATAGAAATGACATAGTTGTAATCCAAAGTAATATCTCCCAAAGGTGAAGCAATGGTGAGGTTCTGAATAGGGTTTGGCTTCAACTTATATGTTACACTCACTGGACCACACCAGACCCTAAGTTCATATAGACTAAATGTAAGAGTAAGAGAGGAAATGGAGACAGAAATGAATGGAAAAAGCTTAGTTGAAATCTTGGTTGATATTCTGACTGAAGAGTGGACTACTGAATGTATAAGATCTTATACTACTTGCAAATCTATGAAGAGTCAAATGGATTCTCATAATATATGAAAAAGTCTGAAGATCGAAAGGGCAAGAACAGAATACTATGTCCCAATCTTGATCTCCTCCATGACATTGAGGGGTGACATGTCACCCCAATTCCCAATGGAGTTACCCTATAAGGAATATAGTAGCAGATCAGATATCAGAGATAGAAATGACAGAGCAGAATTGCAAATGAGGAAAGTAGAGTGGAACATATAAGGAAATATTAAAAGTAATAAAGGCAAAGATTGATGTGTGAGCATATAGGGGACAGACATAATAAGTGGAGCATATTGAAAGTTGCATGTGATACCAAGATAGATAGGCAAGGTTGTCATAGCCTTGCCAAAATCACATCTGCCCTCGTCTCTAGCTCAAATTGCATGGACATGTTCCTTTTTAGGACAACCCCACTCAAACCACATGGACATGCCTTTACCCTCAGCCAATTCCGCTCACCTCCTCCCTTTAGTCTATACAACCTCTGCTGCCAATCTTCAGCCTTCTGACCAGACATCATGCCCACCATTCACTGGTCATAACCTCGTCTGACCTTTATTACTAAATGCCTTTAATCTCTGTCCCCTCATCTTGCCGATTGACTCAGATCTGCTTACATTTCCAGAAACAGAAGTGCATACATCAAGATCCTGCTCAAGATCCTGTTCAGATCCCACAGCAGCTTGGTTACAAAGTTCACTCAAGCCCCTTGTACTTTCACTCCCTTGTTCTTTTGATGGGAGAGCCTTTCCCCATTTGTGTCTTCCCTTGTTCTCGGTCACTAAGGCCTACTGGAATTTGAAATGCATACTAGTATAAATTATGCATGTAACATAGAAGTTCAGTAGTCTGATAATCAACTTAGAATTCAACCAGGACTCTCCAAGCTTCCATCAAAAGGTTTCTACAACCTCTGCCTGAAGTTAGAGATATGACAAGATTTGGAAGGCATAGCATATAAGCTGAAGCCAAGCCCTACCCTGAACCTCTGCAAATTTTCAACCTCACCGAGATATATGCATTAAGAACCTTGCTAATCGAGTTCTTAACAGAGGTGCATTGAATTTGAAGGCTGATAGAGTGTATGGCTGAAAAGGCAAGCGAGGTGGAGTTAGGCTGAATGTGGCTGGTTTGAATAGTTAGGCATGTCAGCATAGTGGTTCCTAATACCATGTTAGTAACATGCTGGTCACAAACCTTCAATTCCACTACTATGGTCACCACAAGATAGACATGCATCCTATGTATGTATGTGTCAGGGGACGACCCTCTCCGAAGCCTGATCCAAGTCCGAAGTACCATTTCAAACTCCGATCAACTCCAAGGCTAAGACACCTAGAAACCACCAAGTGGAGACAGGAACAATCTTGAAGCATGATGACTAGAAACCCGGAGTGAACGTCCGAGCCTCGGACTTAGTACCAGGAAGTTGGCTCTACAAACTCCGATGTATTGATTTGTAAGCTAGTGCACAGACCACCCACATAAAGGGTATAAAAGGGGCTCACCAGCAGCAGGATCCTTAGACTTTCCTCTTTGGATTCCCCCTGCTTAGGTGAGGACTCCACATGTATTTAGGTAGTAGTAAATAATTAAAACCTTTGGATTCCCCCTGCTTAGCTCGCCTCTGAGATATACCTCGGGGTTGTAAGAGGGTTGCCCTTACAGTATGCATACCCTATGCACATACCTCAAACAATGCACATACATCAAACAAACATAAAATGAATGGGATACTGATGACATGACAATGTCATTGATGGGAATCACACATGCCTCTAGGAGGGGCATGTGCAGCCATATGCAGTATTAGGTAGATGCTGCATTTAGTATATATGTAAGTAGGATGTTTAGGATAGTACAAGAACACTTCTAATAACTTTTACAGCAAGTTAAATACTTTTGAACACAAGTATAATAAAAATTTCCTTGTCTAGACCTAGAACAAAGACTAAAAAACTAGACCTCTATTCTCTCCTCTTATCTGTCTGCCTGCTCTAAAGTTTAATACTAAGTAATCTAACATATAAACCAAGATCCCCTCTCTCTTGGTCTACTCAGCTGACCATATTGACTTAACACGTCCATTCCTTAATTTGGTGGCCAGCTTCACCACTGAATCCTTAGGTCCTGAACAGAGCTCCCTCTAGATATCCTGAAGAAGATCTTGCTCCTCTCCTACCACCCCCCCCCCTTCTAGAGCCCAAGTT
>QLPI01003634.1:0-10509 GCA_003314275.1 Chroogomphus rutilus | reverse complement strand
ATCCTTCGTCCTTTCGGTCGGAAAGGTCTCGGAATAAGGAGGGGTGGTTGTGGGGGTTGTTGGGGGTATGGGCTATAACAATTTTTGACATTTGTTCCTTCTTTAAGATTATTTGATGTAATGGATGAGCGATAGGCACTTGTACCTTTGCTAGCCTTTGCTAGGATAGCATGGCTGATGTTGGCACATTCAAGATTATGCACATAAACAGAAGTGTGACATGGTAGATATAGTTTGGCCATTGGATCGATATAAGTATGTCCGTATACGTGGAGTTACAGTCTTCCCATATTATGATGATACCGCACATGATTGACCGTACAGTATGTGTTCAGGTGACGGCTGTATGAAGAGTCTGTGCATTGGTATAGAAATCATTTGAGCTATGTGACCTGCTGGCTATATAGTAAAGAACTATACTCTAGAGTGACAAAGGATGGTGAAATAATGGTGGTGTTGATCAAGCAGAAGTGGTGGCTCGTTGCAAACAGATGAGGAAATTCAATTGGGAGTGACTACAGCGACACAGCAAAAACAACAATGCATGAGTGCAGGTCCTCGAATTATTTAAATTTTCAACACACCTCCTCGAGTGTCATCTACTTAACATCTAGTCCATCTACATGCACACCTCCTCATGGAATCTTCTCAACTTTCATCTCCAATCCTAAATCTTACTATGACAATTTGTAGTATCACATTGTGTATTGTGGAATGTGTGCAGATTGTAGCATGGAGAATGGTACCTACACTGACATGTAGTGCAAGGAGGTGTAAGTCATACAGCCTCTATTCATAGTGATTGATCATGATCATCTAGTAATTCCTACAGTGATAGTGAGTGCCAGTGCAAAATTTCCTATAGTCCATTGTAGTGATTACTTTTAACTGCAAGATTGTATCAATTCACTTGTTTCAGACATCTCTTTCCCATTTTGTCTCATCCCCTCATCTCATCCCCACATGTTAAACAATTTTCCATATTTTAATTGACCCTCACTCCTAAAAGGTTTCTGTATATAAAGCTACTAGTTACTCATAATCTTACAAGCTTTCCAATTCCAAAAAAAAGCCCACAAGCCTAAGATTCTTTTCACTCTTTTCTTTCCTTGCATATTATTCAAGTGCAATGGTCAAAAATACTTATTATTATTATTATTATTATTATTATTATTATTATTTGACTATTTCATCTATAACAGGAACAGCAAAGCTCAAGCAGAAGAGATGATATTTATCTGTCAAATAGATTAGCCAGAAGAGAGCTGGTCTTTGAGAACAAAAAAAAATTAAATTTGATGCAATGTTGAACTGCTTAGGGTCTTTCCCCTGCTCAGGATCAAATGACATAAACACTCTAGTTTGAAACTCTCTTATGCTTTCATCTTTGTAGCTCTCCGCGTGATCAGCAGTCCTCACTCAATCTATGGTGTTTCAAATTCCTGTATTTTACTCGTCCAAAAAGGTGTGCAGCCATTGTCATGATATACCTGAACACATGTATGCCAGAAAAAACAGAAAAATTAGTTGTGAGAGACCCTAAGATATGGAAAGATCAGACCGCTCCAGTTTTTTCAGGAATGAATGATATAAGGGCATACCTATAAAAAATTAAAATCAGAAAGAATGAATGACTGGCCATTCTGAGAGATGACTTTATTAACAGAAATGGACTCGCCCATTGCAGGCATAGGGGCTAGGGGAGTCAGGCCCATCTTTTTCTCTTTCATCATACACAGGCCTTGACAGCCAACATGTATAAGGACCCTTAGAGACCCTTCTCACACCTCAGTCACTACACTTTTGTGTTCGTCTGAGTAAACTGCGTTACTGTTTTCAGACTTACTATCAAGTACACGTACCGAGACCCGTTTATTTGGCAGTGCCAACCGAGCAGCCATCCTATGTCTACATCCAAGTGTCCACGCCACATGCATATCACTTGGTATGCCGGTCTCAGCTTGGCACATCCACCACCCACACTCCTTGTCCTCACCCCTTACATACTCTACGCCACTCACCATCCATTAATCCCATCATGCCTACTCCTCATCCTTCGATCCACCTCACCTCGGGACTTCCTGTCCTTGTATTATCCTCAGCCATGGCTACATTGTTTTATAGTAGGTCGCTTCCTATTGTCCTATCCTTGGCCACATTTCTATTATTCTATCCTTTATTGTTCTATCCCCATTTTACAATCCTTCATTCTAATTTTACTCGTTGCAGACAATAACCACATGCTCTGCATACCTTGTTGTCTCACATTCCTTATTCCACATGTCACTTCTTAAACCTATATAAGTAGGGCATGCATGTACATATCTCCTCATTCTGGGTATCGACTAGGCTTAGGCCCTTCTACCTTCTTCTCCTCTGTTAAAGTCCTCTACTTGGGCCGGTATCATCGGCATCCCCCCGAGTACCCTGTCTGTTGCAAATTAGTGGCATGCACGGAAGAGTAGGGTGCAATGCATGAGTACATTGAAGCCAAAGCCACTACTCCCGGCCTGTAGGACTTGGCCACTCCTGTCCGACATCTCGGCAGTCCCAAAGTTTGTCAGTACCCGCGGCTTGACACTTACTTCCCATTGATTCTCTATTATGGATCCTTGTCGTCAAGGGCTTTAACGCGGTCATCCGTTATGCCCACTGCTACATCTGCCTTCAGCGTGCATAGCAATAATATGGGAAATAAGCCTGTCAGTGGACCTGTTAAAAAGTAGAAAGGTCTTTATAAGAAATCTTAAGCAGGTAAAGATACAGACCTGAGCCACCAAAAAAGGGATAGATGGAGGCCATTTCACATCAGCAGTTAGTCTATCAGCAATGTAATTATTTCACAAGCAGGGTAGCAGCAATGAAGGCATACTTGTGATAACTGCAAAATAGGTGATCAAAACCAGGCTAAGTTGCACGAGTTGATGGATGTTCATTTTCTGAAAGCAAAGAAGGCTACATGCTTCTCTTTCTAGCAATGATGCTTGGCAAACTGATTACAAAACTTGGTTGGAAAGCTGTTGTATTTCTCATCGACTGGGATTATGTAAACTGAAAACATCTGTGGATTTGGGAATTGATCAAAGTGCTCGATGCGTACTTCTGAAAAGATGACTGGTGATTTTTTGGCAAGACAGATTGAATAGAATGATTGAGCCTTCTTCAGGTACCACTGTTGGGGTTTGGGCTGCAGGAGGTGATATATCACATGTCACATAAGGTCACTGAAGCCGGATTAGGAGAACAAAGGGTATTGATACATATATAAGCTAGAGTATTTACAAGCAAATAGATTGTCAGTTATACCTTCCACCCTTATCTGGGTATCAAATTACAACATGTTACGGGCCCTGCACTCACCTGAATCTGTGTTTATCTGTGTCATCTATGTTTATCTGCGACAATCTGTGTTTATCTGTGCCACACATCTGTGCCAGTATCTGTGCCACCATATTTCCGCAACTTTACAAAAAATTATGAGTTCAATCCACAATTTTATTTCAGGCATTGCCAAACTCACACGTTCACCACCAAATTGGTCAACATGGTGAAAGGATGCAGAGGTCATTCTCGAGTCCCAGGATCTTTTTGGCATGGTCAATGGCAGTGCCACTCCACCCTCTGATCCCACCCACCTTCTATTATGGCAGAAGTGAATCAAATGCACTTATGCTATCATCTACCTCCTTGTCAATACTGATGAGCGACATGTTATCGCACAGGCCTCACTTGGTTCAGAAGCCTGGCCTCTGTTGAAAGCAGAATTTGAAAAGGATGTCACGTCAAACCGTCTTAACCTCTGAAGCAGTTTCTACAACATCACACATGATCCATCCAAACCTGTTACTGAATTTATAACTACCATTCAAACTATCTCTCGTCAACTTGCTGCCATTAAACACCCACTTCATGATACAGAAATCTCTGACATGATCCTTCTCCGCCTTCATGAATCATTCTCTCCTGTCCGTTCTGCCCTCATTACTCGCAAAGAAGAACCAACACTGGATGAAATAATTGCTGCAGTTAAAGAACATGAAGCACACATGGCAATAACAAGTCACTTACCCAATGGAATCAGTGGAATTGGCAAGAATGACACTGATGCTGTGTACTTTGCTGGAAAGCAGCAGAAGCAGGGGAGGTCAAAAGGAGTAGCAAAAGCAACAGATATTGACTGGGAAACTCAAAAGGACAAGATGGTGTTTGCTTCCATTGCGGGCATGCAGGCCATGTGGCGGCAAAGTGTATCGCTGACATGCCACAGGAAATCAAAGACAAGATCGTTACAGGAGCAGCACATATTGCAAGAGAAATTGACTCTGATCAGTCCACGGATGATGATACAAGTGATATGGTTGTGTATGCCAAGGAGAATCCACGTATGTTTGTGCTCATGGCAAATGCGCTGCGACCTGCACATGATCATAAACATGAAGCTGAATTCACTCAAGAATTCATGGAATACGCACATAGTGCTGTTGACACATTGCTTCCAACTAGGACATCCAATTCCCAAATTCAGTGGGAGCAGGCAAATCAAGAAGGCGGTGCTAGCAGAAGAAAAGAAAAGAACGTTAGGATTTCTTCCATGGCATCTGATGCATGGAAAGAGTTTAGACTGACCGAGCATGGTTGGTATGTCGAGGATCCTACTTGAAAGGCATGCCTCCGCAGAGTGGGAGTGTTGGAGTTTGGGTTGCAGGAGGCGATACATCACATGTCACATAAGGTCACTGAAGCTGGATTAGGAGAACAAAGGCCATTGATACATATATAAGCTAGAGTATTTACAAGAAAATAGATTGTCGGTCATACCTTCCACCCTTATCTGCGTATCAAATTACAACAACACATTGCTTCCAACTAGGACATCCGATTCCCAGATTCAGTGGGAGCAGGCAAATCAAGAAGGCGGTGCTAGCAGAAGAAAAGAAAAGAACATTAGGGTTTCTTCCATGGCATCTGATGGGTGGAAAGAGTTTAGACTGACCGAGCATGGTTGGTATGTCGAGGATCCTACTTGAAAGGCATGCCTCCGCAGAGTGGGAGTGTTGGAGTTTGGGCTGTGGGAGGCGATACGTCACATGTCATGTAAGGTCACTGAAGCTGGATTAGGAGAACAAAGGGTATTGATACATATATAAGCTAGAGTATTTACAAGAAAATAGATTGTCGGTTATGCCTTCCACCCTTATCTGCGTATCAAATTACAACAACCACTGGCTCGGGAGACATGTTGCCGTCGAAGACCTATTTCCATGAGATTAAATCTTGAGTTTGAAATCAAGTCTGATCGTGACATGAATTCAGAAAGCGAGTGTGAATCAATGGGGTTGAACTTTGTAATTCAAAATAAACTATGTCTGTTTTAAACCATCAAGTCCATTGGATACATAATGTATGATATTATGATAGCCGCAAGGGTACCTTAGTCGCTGCTTCATCCAACCGAGAATAGCTCTTCCCCAGGTTGTTCACTCCAGCCTTCGTGCTCCCAGCCCTTAACATCGTGACCGGTTCATAATGAAGCTGTGAATGAAAATCCATCGCGCATCGTTCCCCGCTGCCCTCTTGTTCCTAGTCAAAAACCAGTTGCGCGATTATATGGAATGTATCTCAAGTGTATCCTGGCCCCAGGATACTGTGATGGATATGCGGACCGGATCACAAGACTCTTACACAAATATGGACCCTGCCATTAGTCAGTGCGCCACATGGCTGTGATAAGTGTGACCATGCGTTCATGGAGCATGAACTCTACAGGTCTATATAAACCCTGGCTTTCTGCAAGTCTAGCCATCACCAAAAACAACCAGCCTGAGCAATGGAATTCCACCCGAACTACCTTCTTCAAGAGCACCCCGTCCAGGAGTTTTATGACGACAAGCGTGTTCTTGGCGTAAGTCCTGCCTTTATTATTCCACTTGACCTGACTCACTCCAAACGCGTCGCTTTTCATATTTATTTCTATAAATCCTATCTTGCACTCCCGCTTCCAACTCATCTTCGCCGAATTTTCACTACTTGTATCTGTATCACGACAGTACGACCCCCTGGTCCAGCCTGGACTGCTCAAGCACGAGATCGCCTCGTCGGCCAAATCTCGCAACACCACTGCACGTGCTCGCTTCGAAGCTTCCCAGATCATCGCCGGACTCGATGACCGTGTCCTTGTAATCATCGGCCCATGCTCTATTCAACAGTCCCGAGCAGGCCCTTGAATATGCAAGGAGGCTTAAAGAGAAGATCCCCGAGTGGCCTAATCTTGTTGTTATCATGCGCAGCTACTTGTGAGTATAGTGCATGTAGTGTTTATATGTGTTCTTACCTTTGTCAGTGAAAAATCCCGCACCACTGTCGGCTGGAAGGGACTAATAAACGACCCTGATATCAATGGCTCTTTCAACATCAACAAAGGTCTCCGGATCGCCCGCCAACTTTTATGCGATCTCACCAATATGGGTGTCCCTGTCGGACTGGAGCTCTTGGACAAGATCAGTCCTCAGTACCTTGCGGTAAGCTTGGAGTACTTTATATGTATGATCCCCATTCTGAGTGTATTTGTCTCGCAAATATTCTTTCCCAGATTCACACATTCCGTCTGTCTCTTCAATATCCCACCGCATATATTGGCCTGTCACGTCTCTGTCCTGCTTCTGGTCACACTGTCACCACACGGGCATGTACACTCACGCCCATACGCCACACCATCATCCCTCACCCATCACATCCACGTGTGGCTTCGGGTCATTCTCACTTCCCCTCTGCATCACGGTTCCCCTTCCAGGACCTCGTCTCTTGGGTTGCCATCGGCGCACCCACTACCGAGTCGCAATTGCATCGCGAGCTTGCTAGGTAGGTGTTTTTGATCGCTACTCTTTCGTCTTCCTCTATTTGCTCATTCGCTCACTCGCTCTCCTCCAGCGGTTCCTCTTTCCCCATCGGTTTCAAGAATGGTACGGACGGCGGGGTATCCGTCGATGCTATGCGAGCCGCCACGAGCGCCCATGCGTTTATGGGAATCACCAAACAGGTGAGGCGCCACACCAATTGTCTTCTCTTGGGCATACTAGCTCCGCAGCCTCCCAGGGTCTCTGATCCATCATAAAGACTCCCGGTTACTCTGATGTTCACATCGTCCTCCGCGGCGGGTCACACGGACCGAACAACGCCCCTGAACACGTTGCCGACCCCGCAGCGGCAGTTACGAAGGCAAAGGTACCAGTCACAAGGCAGGGCAGCGCCAGCTTGATGGTCGATTTCAGCCGTGAGTTTGCTTCTGCACTGATCTGATACCCCCATCCATTTTCTCTGAACTCAACCTGATACCTCACTTATCTTCCAGACGGAAACTCCTAAAAATCTCATTTGAACCAGCCCAAAGTTCTCGCCTCCCTCTGCGAGCAGATCGCCGGCGGAGACACTTCGATCACCGGTGTCATGGTTGAGTCGTTCTTGCGCCCGGGGAAGCAGGATGCACCAGCGAGCACTACTGTCGGTCCAAGCGCGCAGTGGGATGCACCTATTGGCGGAAAGACTGCAGCGGATCTTGAATGGGGGGTGAGCATCATAGATGCTTGTGTAGGATGGGAGGAGACTGTGGAGATGATGAGGGGGTTAGATCAGGTCCATTTGTTTTTCCCTTTCTGTTTATAATTTTCTGGATTGGTACTGATATTTGGATTTTTCGATTTACAGGCTGTTTCTCAGCGCCGAAAAGTCCTTGCACAGAACAAAGCTGTGGTCAATGGGATTAGTGTGATCAACAGGAGCCTTAACAACGCCTGATCCTTGTTCAGCCCATTCTTGGCATGATCTCCCGGGACGCCTGACCGAAAAAAGGTGGACGATGGTTTGAGGAAGCAGAAGCCCAAGATTCTGCAGGGATATATCAGGGTTTAATCTTATTTCTGGTTGGCCGGGATAGTTTACGATTCGATTATTGGGGAATTTGGGTGTTAGATGCATTATATATCTGCATTAGAATAGAGAGCAGGTGCTTGTATTACTATTATGAATATGATACATTTTGTTTGATTATATATTTTGAAAAGAGATCTTGCATGTAAGGATTTGTGACATTTGTTCCTTGTTTAGGGTTATTACATGTAGTGTTATTTCCATACACTTGGTGCCAGAGTATCTTGAATGTAGAGTATATCTGCCAAGCTGTGAAAAGGGCCACATGCCTCCTCTCCAAAGCACTTGAAGGCAATAAATAACCCCAGCACCCAGGGAGAAGCTAAGGGAAGTATCTTATCAGATACATTAAATTCTATCTTCTGTAGCCCAGTTATGCAAAGCTACCATTTAACATGATTGGAACAGCTAGAGGAACCTCTGTCCTAGCTTCAGCCTCTATGAGTTTCCTTCAACCATATATAACTGTGCTGCCAGTGTTCATTGTTCATATTTTGCATTGTAGCCTGTGCTTTGCTAAACTTGTTCTTTGGCTGTTCTTTACCTGCAGTTAGCTGCCTGAGGCTTCCTGTTTGTTGTTATGTCTGGGGTCAAACCATTATTAAAAGGGTTGACTGAAGAGTTTTTGTAAGATACACTGTTATCCCAAAGGATGGGTAACAGGTTGACATTTCATTGCACATTTTGTGATGGCCAGAGCGGAGTGGTTGGGGCCTGGTTAGAGATTCAAAAGCAGTTTTCTACCAATACTGCTTCATCTTGTCCCTCCCTATACCAAGCATAATTCTTGTCCCTTGTCTGACATGAATGCAAAATTTACTGTTGACGTTCAAGGTGGAAAATCCTGGAGGATGAAATGATCTGACCTTCAAAATTTCGTTCCATGATCTGTGTTGATGGTTCGACGCCTAAAGCCTCCCAAACACCCGAGTCGCAAACGTTGATGGCCACAAAAGAGAGGAAAGGTCTTTGAGCAAGCAAGGTTACAATGTGAAGTCCAGGCCTCCAGTTGACAAACTGAGAAGCGGACGCACACCTAGCGAATAGGTTGAGATGCCTGTGATAACTACAGTACCCAAGAGTAAAGTGATTGCTGAAGGAATGCCAGAATCAACCTGTTCTAGTGCTTACATATCAGCCACTTGTACAAGTGGAGTGTGAACTTACTGGCAGCCGTAGCGAGAAGAATCGAGAAACATTGAACAAATTCGAATAGTCGCATTCACTTCACACTCGAACGTCGGTCTCTATCTGAACATCGCTTCAGGGTGCTTTGATCAAGTGTAGATCACCTGGGGGATGCCAGAATGTGATCCAGAGTAGCGAACATGCAATCAGAGATGCTCCGTAACACCAATTGGTATTTCAAAAGATTACCCCTCTTTCATGATTCAGTAGGGTTCAGTTGGTATCCGGTAACGTGCATCCCCGATAACCAAGTGATGTATTTAACTGAACAGTCAGGGTCAACAAAAAAAATTACAAAGCCCCAGACACAATTTAAATAGTATACAAATTTCCAGACACAAGTGTAATGAGAAAATTAAAATAAAAAGGAAAACGAAAATCAAGAAATAAACCGTAGATATGCAGGTATACCCGCGAGGGGCTGAGTAGCATCACTTGAAAGAGCAAGTGAATGTTTTGAGTCACGTTTGCTTCGACTGAAGTCGACATTCGGCGTTCGGTCGGTGGGAAGGAATATGCGCAAGGAGTCCTGACCGTTTATAGCCCAACGCAGAGGAGCAAACTGATATTGAGGGTGCCGTTGGCCTTGGAGTGAAGTTGATTATGGACACACAATGAGGTATTCCCAAAGTGTCCAAATCATGTACCAAGTTACTCATAAGAGTAAGGTGTTTTTTTTTTTGATATCTACCAAGCTTTCAGGTAGTATTAGCCCTTGTTCTACACTGCATCTAACAGTGTCTATACCTGTTGATATCAATGGGCCCTCCAACAGATGTTGACAAATGCAAGACGGGGAGCCTCTCTCGCGGTCAAAACTTCCAGATGTCAGATCTCCATCATCTCGATATCCATATCCTCATACAGCCAAAGATCAATGTCAATATCCATTGCATCGCTTTGGGTCTCGTCCTCGGATGATGAGGTCCATTCCTCGTCGAGATCCATTGCGTCATCGAGATCCATTGGTTCGTCGAGATCCATTGCATGATCGAGATCCATTGTGTCATGGTCGACGCTCAAGTCTGTGGTGAGGGGAGGGTTGGGCGAGTGTGTCGGAGATGGGAAGCGTAAGGGTGATGTGCCGCTGCTAGCCCCAGAGTGAGCCTCAACACCTCTCGCAGGAGTGATGGAAGCGACAGCCGGTTGTCGCACCTAAACAAAATAAAGCGAGTAAGAAAAGTGGGTGGTAGAAAGTCGGAAGGAACACGTACCACGCCATTCGTATTCGCGCCGATTGTGACTTTTGCAAATGCGAGGCTATCATCCTCGAAGTTGGAAAATTGAATCTTTGGCGAGCTCGCAAGAGGCTCGCCATAGACAGAATCCTGGGGTGCCTGAACAATCGAGAATGTATAAGTTTCAGGGAGATAATGAAAAATAAATGAAACAGACAGG